>VZQC01001168.1:1833196-2002131 GCA_009823505.1 Rhizomys pruinosus | reverse complement strand
TTATATATTGGAAGTCTAACTCACTCTTCCCTTTCTGTTCTGAAGGTTCTCCAAAAAATCCACTTGGACACTCCCTCAGCAATTCCAGTTTGGGAGGCAGCGGGGGGAATATGCCTGGCTTAGCCTGCGCCCAGGTACTCTGTGCTTCAGGTAGTTCTGGGAAGTCCCTGGTCTAAGCTCTGTGCACTCAAGTCTCACAGTAGCAACAGGCCCACCTTTTATACCAGCTAGCAGGGTGACTCTGCCCTCACAGCCACACAAGACAATGATTTAATTATCCAATAAACCAATGAAACAAGTATCCAACAATCCAGGGATAGAATTATCCATCAGTCTGCCTGGCTGAGGCACCCGGCTCCTACCTGTGCTTCAGTTTGTCCTGGGAATTCCCCAATCTAACTTCTGTGCACTCAAGAGTGACTATTCTTATATTAGATAAAATAGACTTCAAACTAAAACTAATCAGAAGAGATGAAGAGGGTCACTTCATTCTTATCAAAGGAGCAATTAACCAAAAAGAACATTATCACAATCATGAATTTATATGCACCAAACTCTGGCGCACTGAACTTCATAAACAAAATTATATAAGACTTTAAGGCATAGATAACTCCAACACAGTAGGAGTAGGAGACTTCTACCCCACTGTGTACATTAGACAGGTCAACTGGATGAAGAATAAACAGACATTCAAACTGAACAATATGATATAGCAAATGGACCTAACAGACATCTACCAAGTATTCCACCCGAACACCAAAGAATATATTTTCTATTCAGCAGCACCCCATGGAACCCTCTCCAAAACTGATAGAACAAACTTTAACAAATACAAAAAACTGAAGTAATTTCATGTAGTCTATGAGACCATAATGCAATAAAGCTTAATAGCAACACAAGAAGCCCAAGTATCTAAAGGAACTCATAGAGAATAAAAAACACAATCCTGAACAATGAATGGGTTAAGGGAGAAATTAAGAAAGAAACAAATGTATTCCTGGAATTAAACTGGGAATGCAAACTTGCACAACCATTATGGAATGCAGTGTGGAGAACCCTTAAAAGACTCAAAATGAGCCTAGCCATACCACTTCTGGGTATATACCCACAAGACTCATCCTACCACAGAGATACATGTACAGCCATGTTTATTGCAGCTCTTTTCACAATAGCAAAGAGCTGGAACCAACCCAAGTGCCCCCAACCGACAAGTGGATAGAGAAAATGTGGTACATCTACACAATGGAGTTCTATGCAGCAGTAAAGAAAGATGACATCATGAAATTTGCAGGTAAATGGATGGAACTAGAAGATAGTATGTTAAGTGAAGTAACACAGTCCCAGAAAAACAAAAGACAAATGGTATCCCTCATCTGTGGATGTTAGCACCAAGTACCTAGTTGTAAGGCAAACTGAGCAACATTAATGTTATATTCCTCGTGATCTTAAAACAACTGTGCTCTTATATTATGAATCCCTAGACAGGTACTAGAACTAACCTACCATTTATTTTCAGACTTTGGATTTTTGGTATATGATGGTGGGCATGTATACATATTTTAGAGTAACATAAAATTAAAATGGAAAAATGTGAATCAAGAAATATGATATGGAAATAACATACAGTTTGTTTTCAGAAGATACAATTTTAGTATAGGTGCAATATATCAGGTTGGTGTAACTTAGCCTTTTTGGGTGCTTAACGACCATACTTAACATCCATACCAATTTGGCTGAGGGACCTAAGGGATAGCTTTGTTCCTTCCCCTCAGAGGTCAACTAAGTCCCAGGGGACTATGCATGGGGGAATCTCTTGAAATGTCCGGCAAATGTGGGTCACCAGGCTTCCTCTGTAGGGAGGTCTTGGAGATCCACTAATGAGACTTCAGCCAGTGTCCAGTCTATAAAGAGGAAAGTCTGCTCATGCTTCAAAAAGGGAAGTCTGGTCTAGCAAGACCTGATTTTGTCCTCAAGTGGATGGAACTGATAAATAAAAAGCCGAAAAGAGTCAGGGGCTCCCCCCCCCTTCCTCCCCCAAAAGAACCCTAGTGACTCCTGAGGACCATGTCCTCAACCAACCTTGAGAAAACAAAAACCTTGGTTAATCTGGGCTAACTGTGTGGCCTTAAGCATCCAAAAGGAAAGCATAACTAGAAATAAATAATCAGTAAGGCCTGAGAAATTATAATTCAGGTATACAACTTGAGATCTTAGTAGGAAAAAAAAAGAGAGAGCACTGTTGTTTTGCCTGTTTTCAATTCTTACTGGCAAGTGCATCTATTCGGTGGCTGCCACTGTTTTTGCCATTCTTTAAAGACATGAGACACAGCCTTTTAACCCTCCAGTATGGACTGAAGACTCATGTCTCTCCAAGAATCCTCCAAACCTTCAAGGCCAGATGAGGACTAGTGAGATATACAGCTTGTGGACTGAGCAGCTACTGGGATTTCAGCCTTTTCAGAGTATAGACTGCCATTGTTGGACTACCCAGGCTGTATCATGGAGGCCAGTACAGGAAGATCAAGACAGGACACATGTTTACTGGACCTCATTTGGAGGACCATGGGAGGGAAAGACCCCAGTGTGGAGCACAAGGGCAAGATTGATGGTTGTTTAGGCTTGCCAAGGAGGAACCTTCAAACACTTCCTTAAGGAAAACATGAAATCTTTTAGCAAAAAACGGAAAAAAAAGAAAAAACCCCAGAAAATCCTCCAACTCAGGTGATATGTGTATGTATATATTTATGGATATATTATATATATATTGAAGCAATAGAAGTTGGAGAGAGCAGCAACAACAAAAGAATTGGAAAGAAAAAGACTAAACAGTGAAGTTCTCCCCCAAACAATAAGCCTCTACTTTGAAAAATAGAAGAAAAAAAAGTCTGGAAAGACTCAGAAAAAGATGTAAGACATGTATGGCAGAGTGCAGGAACTCAGGTGGAGTTGGAGGCATGGAAAGGGAAATGAGACTAAATTCGATTGAGAAATGATGTATGCTGTATGAAAATAGTTTAATAACAGTAATAAATTAAAAAAGAAACAAAAGCATTCATGGAATTAAACAAAAATAACAATATACAACATAACAAAACCTCTTGGACACTTTAAAAGCAGTACTAAGAGAGAAATATATAGCTCTAAGTGCCTACATTGAAAAAAAACACCAGAAAGCACAAATAAATGACTTAATTTTGCAACTCAACAAACCTGAAAGACAAGTGAATCTCAAACCCAACAGACAAGAAGAGATAACAAAAATAGGAGCAGAGATTATTGAAATGGAAGCAAAGAAAACAAGACAAAGAATCAAAGAGTATAAGAGCTGGGTGCTTCAGCCAGGTGGATTGTTGGATAATAGGTGGATTGTTGGATAATTCTATCCCTGGGTTGTTGGATAATTGTATCATTGGTTTGTTGGATAATTGAATCATCGTCTTGTGTGGCTGTGGGGGTGGAGTCGTCCTGCTAGCTGGTATAAAATGTGGGTCTGTTGCCACGGTGAGACTTGAGTGCACAGAGATTAGATAGGGAATTTCCCAGGACCACCTGAAGTGTGGGGTCCTGCCCCACACGGCAGTCTGGGGATGGATCAGTGCACTATCTGCCCAGCCTGCAGCCTCCCAGAACCCGGAGACAATCATACAAACAGGGAGCCAGTCAAAGCAGGAACTCAAACTCGTTTATTGTTGAAGAAGCACTTGCTTAAATAAGGATAGCTGTCTGTGTCAAAGGCTTTTGGTTTACATGGAGGGCTGGGTGGCCTGATCACGAGCATAACATGTCTGGTCAGAGCCAGTAAGATGATTACACCTTGTCTGATCATGCTGAGGCCACCTGCATGGAAGACCTTTTGACCACTGAGGAGAGTTTCAATCAACCTTAGTTCCCTCCTCCCTGACTTCCCCTTGGCGCCATCTTGAGTGCCTGTCCCTCAGCCTTGGGCCCTTCACTGAAGCACAGAGTGAGGCATTACTCTCACGCCCCCCAAACTGGAATTGCTGAGGGAGTGTCCAAGTGGAGTTTTTGGTGAACCTTCACAAGAGAAAGGGAAGAGTGAGTTAGACTTCCAATATATAAATAAAATTGAGAGCCTGAAACCTAGACAAGTCAACACTCCATAAACAAGGAGAAAAACAAAAAAAGAAGGCATCTGAAGGAGGCAAGCAAACCAAGCCTTCAACACAGTGAAGAGGCATTTGAATTCACATTGGAATACAGGCAAAAAGAAACCCACATGCCAGGGACATGACGAAGGGACAATATGGGAAAGGTGCAGGATAATTCCACAAAAAGCTCTACCAACCTTGTGGGAGATTCCTACTGTGGATCTCCCTGGGGGTGGCCCAGAACACAGATCTTAGAGGAACAACTGCAGCCATATTCAAGGAAATCAAGGAATATAAAGAACAAGTCAGAGAACTAAGGAGAGAGAATGAAAAACTCAAGAAGGACCTAGAGGGAGAGAATGACAAACTCCGGAAGGAAATGGAAAAGAGGAGGTCAAACTATCCCTTTTTGCAGATGGCATGATATTATACTTAAGGGATGTCAAAAAATCCACCAGAAAACTCCTAAAAATGATTAACTATTTCAGTAAAGTGGCAGGTTACAAAAAAATCTACAAAAATCAGTAGCCTTCCTAACAATAACATGCAATTGGAGAAGGAGTATATGGAAACACTTCCATTTAAATTAGCCTCAAAAACAATATCTCAGAATAAACCTGACCAAAGACATTGAAGATTTCTACAAGGAAAATTTAAATCTTTGAAAAAGGAGATTGAGGGAGACACCAGAAGATGGAAAGACNAGATATAGATATAGATATAGATATAGATATAGATATAGATATAGATATAGATATAGATATAGATATAGATATAGATATAGATATAGGCTGTTTTGCAAGGAACACAGTACCAGACGGAAGAGACCTCTCTTTCAGTGGTAGGTGAGAGAGGTCCAGAAGACTCCCAAAATAACACAGGCCACTGCCAAAGCTCTTGGTTAGTTTCCAGAACTAATAGATAAATTCCTATTGCTGAAGACAGGACATACTTCAGATACAGAACTTGGAGCAACAAATCGAGAACTGATCTGGAAGCCTTCTACTTGAAGTTTAGCTCTCGTAATCCTAGATGATAATACATAAACCCCTAAGGAAGAAGATCAATTAATGGTCCAACCTAGCCCTAAAGCCTAATAACCATAACAATTGGCCCAGCAAGCTACCCCTATTGCTGCAGTAATGGCACTGTTATCTGAGGGGTAATTAACAGCTACCTAACTAGAGTTAAAGCCCCCTCAGTGGGAGTGAATTTATGGGTGACACCATACACTCAACCAAATAAATATACATGGTTGGAGAGGTCATAGACCCTGTAGAAAACCCTAGCTCTGTCATATCTCTAGACAAATGAAATTTTTTGCCATAAGCTAAACATGGATCCTTGTACTTACAGTGCAAGCATATCATGTGCCACTCATAAAGGAAGCTTTTTTTATTCTTTGCAACAGATGAAAGTTTCTATAGAATTCCACAACTGGTCAGACACAGAATGCATACCTCTGAGAGATTCCCAGTCTTGTGCGATACATCTACAGCTGAACCTCTGTACCTAAAGCTCATGGAACATACTGGAGTGTGGAGCAGAGAGAAAATTAATGCATATCTCAACCCTCACCAGTAAAGTTTTCTTTTACAGCAGGATGTGATGCACACAGAAAGCCATCACAACTGGCCAAGTTTTAAAGAATAAGGTACTTCAGATTTTATGTCCCTGGGTAGGATTCCAATATTGACCTTTGCCCACCCATGGCCCAGGGCCCATTGCAGAATAGGGGGAGGAAAGATTAAAAGATCCAGGGCTGGTTTACAGGGAAGCAGAGGCTTTCAGGCCACTGGAAGCTTGCACAGGGGAACTTGTGACAATGATGACATTAAGGACAAGACCCATGCCAACTCGATTAAACAAGGGTCCATAGGGGGAGGAGAGAAATAGGTGGTGGTCCAGCCTTAGACAGAGAAATATTGCACTGAGGGAGAGTACGCCTTACTTCTGATCTCCAGATGAGCTGATTAGACTCCAGTGGAAGAATTCGCACTGAAGGATATCTGGGCACTAATGCTTGGCTGAATGGAATTTATCATGGCGGAATACATGAGGTCTGGTGGGGGGTTGGTTTGGAGTGGCATGGATGGAGGAGGGAGTCTAAATTGATGAATAACTATTCTATGAAACTATAAAAGCTCAATAAAAATATTTAAAAAACAAAAATTTACCATATAATAGGAAATATTTCTGATATTTCCCAGTAATTTTAATATCTGTAGTAAGATAAATTATGCCTTATTTTGATGCAATAGCTTTTTCAAAGTGCTATTGAGCCTGAGTCATGTTGTTTTAGTCTCTACAAATATTATAGCTACTATGTAGAAAATAAAATATACATTTAAAAATATATAACAATAAATTACGCCAATGAAGGGGCATGAGAGGCAACAACACCCTAAAGATGGCGCTGGGAGGAAACAAGAGAGGAGGAGAGGCACTTGTTTGTGAAAGAAACCGATTGGACCGAAGCACTTCTGCGTTCACGGACCGCGAATGAGCAGGGCACTTTGGCCAATGAGCAATGGCTCAACCTCCCCTACCCCATGCATGCTTGAGCTGACCTTTTCCACGATTGGATGTATGCTTTGCGGTTTCTGCCTTTATAAGAGGATGCAAGACTTGCAATAAACAAGTTCCAGCTTTGACTGGCTCCCTGTCTGTCTGATTGTCTCTGGGTTCTGGGAGGCTGCGGGCTAGGCAGATAACACACTCATCTACCCGCCCCCCTACCGACTGCCGTGTGGGGCAGGACCCCAAACTTCAAACTCTAGTTTGTGAACCATTTCTTTTCTTCCCCCTTTTCCCCTTTTAGGTCATTGTCATTTTTGTTTTTATTTTTTTGAAACAGGGTCTTTCCATGAACACCCCCCAGGAGGCCTGGAATTTATTATCCATAACTATCCCAAACTGGCCTCAGTCTCATGGCAATTTGCCTGTCTCCGCCTCCTAAGTGCCGGGATTAAAGTTGTGTACCACCATGCCTGGCTCAGTCTATGAACCACTTCTTAACAATGCATTCTTGCTGTACCTCATATGAATTGTTCTATCTTCTTACTGTTGGCCATCCCAATAGGAGATACAGGTTTCCTAATGAGACAATTTAGAGGTAATTCAGTACACTGACCTCTTTTTCCAGTTACTACAGAAGGTCAGTACAGAATAAGAAATGGTTATGCCAATTATACTGATCTGACCACTGCACACAAGAAATGGATGGAAATTGTACATTATACCCTAAAATGGGTACAATTAGTATGTATCAATTAAAAATAAAAAATACATTACAATGTATTTTATAAACAGTTATTCATCTAGTCTTCGTCTTTTTAATGCCTAAAGAAAATTGTAATTTTCTATGCAGCTAACATGTACTGATTATCTACATAGCCATTATTATGCTATCTACTGCATGAGGGTAAATATCTCAGCTTCCTGCCTTCAACTTGCCCAAAAATAGTAAAATATGTAAAAATTGCTGCAATGGCTCTTAATTATGGAAAGCCTTAGACAATTAAATAATGCCAGTGTGCACCAGAAGCCACAGAGATATTTAATTGGAAATATTTCTCTGTTCAGTATTCTCAAACTCTGATTCACATGAACATGGGGTGGGGTGGGTGGCATGGAAAGGAGAATGTATCTAAATTGGACTGAGAAATGATGCATGAACTATGTAAAACATCAATAAAAATATTATATATATATATATATAAGTTTAAAGAACTGACTTATGCTCAGGCATGTGATGAGCTAAGACATTTTCATTTCCTTCCTCACAACGAAGAAAAGAACAAGCTGAAAATCAAAACATGTCTGTTAGTTTTAGGCCAACCTGGTCTACAGAGTGAATTCCAGGCCATCTGGGGCTATAGGGAGANACTGTCTCAAAAAAAAAAAAAAAAAGAGAAAGAAAGAAAGAAAGAGAGAAAGAGAAAGAGAGAAAGAGAGAAAGAAAGAGAGAAAACAAAATCATTCAGTTGAACTTCAAAAGTCTTCAGAGTCTTAACAGTTCCAACATGTTCAAAAGCCCAAAGTTTTTCTATGAGTCAGGGCCAACTCTTAGTTGTGAATCTCTGTAAAACCAAGAACGAGATATATACTTCAAGAAAAAGTAATAAGCATTCCCTTTCCAAAGAGAAGAGTAGGAGGACAGCAAGGAAAGCCTAGTCCAAAGTAAAACCAAAATCCAGTACACCAAACACCAAACCCAGCAGCAGTTCATGTCCAAAATCCCAGATACATGGCGGCATATCCGGATTCCAGTGGACTTGGATAATCCAAGCCCAGCTACCTGCAGCAAACATGTGCTCTCTTCTTGGGGAGTCATGAACAAATGTCTAATCACCCTGATAGAATATCAATAACCGACCAAGGAGAAAAATGCCATTCAAATCCATCCAGCTTGGTGAACCAGTGAGGTATTTGGCTTACTTACAAAAACACAACCAATGGGTTACTTGCAGGATCTTACTTATCCTCAAATAGCTGCATCTCTGAAAAGTGCCACCCCAGCATAGACAACAACCTCCCAAAAGCTGAATAGACGGAGTCTCTAGTTACCCTCTTACTTCTTATCACATTGGCAACTCCTAAGACTACATGCAGAAGAGGAAGAACTCCACAAAGCTGGGGAAGGAGGGAGTAAGTAGCTGGAATGTCAAGTGAGGGACAATTAACTTCCATATTTTTCCTCCTACAAAGAAGCAACAACCAGCCCCACCTTACTGAGGGCCTCTGATGGATAATCACAGAACTCCAAATAAGACAGCAATGACCAGGTTGTGCTTAGAGGATAGCACTCCCCAACAAAGATGTTGAAACCTGCTGCCACCTCAAAGTATATACCACAGACACAGTGGTTGTTAAGCACTCATACAGAACTGGACTGGGAAAATCATTTTCCTAGGTGATGCTCTTTTATTTTTCTTTTTGGACATGGTCTTCCAGTAGCTCCAGCTGACCTGGAACTCACTGTGTAGGCCAGACTCGCCTTGATCTCACAGAAACCTACCTGCCTCTGTCTCCCAAGTGCTAAGATTAAAGGTATGTGCTACCATGCCCAGCCTGCTTTTATTTTTTGGTAAGGAATCTCTTTGAACAGGGAAGCACTGAACCCTGCTTGCTGTTCTCAGGCACTCACTTTTCTTTTCTTTTCTTTTTTTTTTTTTTTTTTTTTTTTTGAGACAGGGTCTCCCTGTAGCTCTGGCTGTCCTGGAACTCACTCTGTAGACCAGGCTGGCCTCGAACTCACAGAGATCCGCTTGTCTCTCAGGCACTCACTTTTCAACTGAATGCTTTTCAGATGAATTTGCATCTTACATACTTCAATGCATGTGTGGTGTGGTCACTAGTCTTACTGTCCCAGTACAAGCCTGTGATTTCTCTTATGCTAATCTCTTTATCAACTACCACCACTGTGTGCTCACTACTTTACATTCATTTGTGTGCCCAAATTATTTTTTCACAAATTTTTGCTCTGCTTTTTGCTTTGAATTCTCATTTTTAACCTGGCTAAATGCAATGAACACAAGTAGGCTACAACTTGACTGCTATGCTGTCTTGAAATTCCCTGCATCCCACAAATTAGTCTGTTAATTTTAAATTTAGCCTGACTTAAAATTTCAAGACATAGGCATACCAGAGCAAGATTTTTACCAGAGCCCAACATAAATAGATATTTGAAAGATATTAGGGTATTATATAAATGTCAGCCTCTTTCCTTTATATTATACATTAATAACTAGAATATGAAAATGTTAAAAAGGCAATCCTATTTATATTAGCACCAAAAATTTTAACTATTTATGTATAACTCTAACAAAATAGAGAAAAAGCATAAATGTAAAGCTACCAGACTCCAATGGAAAAAAATATACATAATTTCTTAGCTTGTTGATGAAAACATCTGGTACTGTTCTCAATTTTGTCTATGCATTCAATACAACCTCAATCAAAATTACAGCAAGTTACCTTATTATTGAGATCTGCAAATTGATTCTGGAGTTTATATAGAACATTTTAAAGATCTAGAATAACTAACAAAGTACTGACACTGTCTAATTTCAAATTTATTATAAAACTGTACTAGTCAAAAGAGTGTGGCATGATCAAAGAATGGGACAGACTAAGAAGACACAAATACATGTTTTACACATACCAGTAAAATGAACTCTGAATAGATTGTGAATGTTTTTAAAGTGCAGAAGTACATATGGGAATTCTCCATACTTTCTACTAATGTTTTCTGTTGTTGCACAGAACTATTTGCCAAACAACAGCAACCTGACCCCCAAGCTATGAACACCACCTTCTTCCCAAGTTTGGTTGAATGTGCTTCTGTAGGATCCTTATGAATTTAACGGTTGATGCTCAACAAGAAGGGAGGGGCGGAGACAGTCAGCCACACCTCCCAACCAACCAGTTGGCCCAAGTTGCATGTTGGGGAAGGACTAAGAGTATAAGTGGAGGAAGGAGGAAAGGCTCACTCTCTTGCTGCTTTGTGCAGCTCCAAGAATGTAGACTTTCCAGTGTGGCCTTAGTGGGGGAGCCCCTGCACTTCTGTAGGCAATCCCTCACCCACAGCTCTAGATAAACTCACTGTTATCCATTCTGTAGTTTGGAATAATTAGACCTCTGTTTGTTGTAAGGATGGAGGGACAGTGTTTGAACCTCCCAGGAGGAATTTTAGTAACATCTGTATAGCAAAAACTGCCATGAGAAATAAAGTTTAAGGACAGTTACCATTTAGAAATTTAGTTTGGTCAGAAGCATTATTTTTAGGCAGTTTTTCAGAAAGAATTGTCCCATTTTGAGTTAAGGGTATATGCCTCTGTGAGAAACAATAATAGTTTATGTCATAGGATTGTTGAAGTATATTTATGTTTTATGCCATTCATCTTTTATATGGATTGCTCATCCTGAATGGACCAGAAATGTAGCTGTGATGTATATATACCCTTTCCCTAAGTGCAGATTTTTAAAACACCTTTTATCCCCTTAGTAGCTTTTACATCACTTCAAATATAAATATGATTGGAAATGATTTCATATTTTTATTTAAACTAATGAAATTTATTTCTTCCTTTCCAAGGTCTTCAACTGGTACTTTGATTTGAAGGGAATGTACCACCAATTCTGGGATGTCTGCCTGGGAGATTAGCTCGTGGTTGACTTCTTACTATACATACTCTATCAATTTATGATTGGCCAGAAAATTTGACATTATTTCATTCCACTTGAAAGTCAAAAGGGAGGAAAAGAATTCCCAGATAGCTCCAAAATTGCTGTCTCAAGTATCCAAGTATAATTTCAAGAAACAATTCAGTTTGACTAGCCTGGTGCAACCCTGTAGCTCTAACCGACTCTAAACCTGACTTTAATCATGTAAACCACAACACATAGGGAAGAAGTAGCCATTTGCTATTATGTCCCTTCTTATCAACACCAAATGCTACTCAGTTTCATAACTCTGCAAAACATTCTCAGCAACCCAACTTCCTCTTTTCCACATTACAACCTATTGCCAATTTAAGTTATTATATATATATATATTATAGATATAATATATATATATATATATCTCAGATCATAAATCTTGAGATGGAATTTTTCAATGAAAATGTTTTGGAGTAACATGGAATTTACTCCAAAGTGTATTCTTGCAGATTATAAAATAACAAACCAGAAATACAGTCAACTGGGTGTTGTCAGAACTCAAATATTCAAACAATAGCAATTTTGAGGCTGAGTAAAGTGCCAGCTATGCAAAAAGGAGGACCTGAGTGCAGATGCCTGGAACTTCAAACACGCTAGGCATGACGGCACTTGCCTGGGACCCCAGCCTTGGAGGAAGGGGTTGGGGAAAACAGGCAGATCAGTGAGGTGCAGGTTCAATGACTATCTCAACAAAAACAACAACAAAGGGGCGGGTTGGGAGAGATGGTTTAGTGCTTAAGAGCACCAACTGCTCTTGCAGAGGACCTGGGTTCAAGTCCCAGCACCCACATGGTGGCTAAGAACCATCTTTAAGCCAGGCATGGTGGTGCACGCCTTTAATCCCAGCACTCGGGAGGCAGAGGCAGGCAGATCTCTGTGAGTTCAAAGCCAGCCTGGTCTACAGAGTGAGTTCCAGGCCAGCTGGGGCCATAAGGAGACCCTATCTCACAAAAAAAAGGTCAAAGTGATTGAAGAAGACACTGGAGGTCCACCTCAGGCCTCCACATCACATGCTTGTGCACCCAAACACATGGGCACACATGACACACATGGACAACACTCCCCCCCACACACACACCAAAAAGAAAAGTTCTTTCATGCTTAGTAATTATTGATATCCTTTAGTGACATAGATTTCACTCAGCTGTCCTTTCTGCTTTGAGTTTAAAGGTGAACCTCAAGAGATATTGAAATTTCTAATATCAAATTTCTTTTAAACAAGAACCAAGCATTAAAACATGGTGAGATTGAGGTATTATAATTCTCATCCTGCCACAACAGGTGGTAAAGTGTTCTCCATCAACTGGCACTTACAAAAGGGCCACAGACACAATGGAAGTAGGGAGAGGGAAAGTAAGTAGTAAGGATGAATCCCCTCCCCTGGAGAGATGTTATATGTTCACCTTCAGAACGGCAAGATAGAAAAATAAAGATTTGAAGCTTCTATGTTTTTTAAAAATACTTTGTTTAAAGGCTGTGCATAATGGTAATACTTTTAACCACAGAAGTCAGGAGGCAGAAGCAGACAGGTTTATGTGGGATAGAGGCTACCCTAGTCTACATATTGAATTTCACACCAGCTAGGGCTAGAGGGAGACTCTATCTCAAATAACCAAAAAGATTAAAAATATATTTATATTGAGTTTTCTGTATTTCATATAATAAATCTTAATGAAATTTAGACACCTTCCTCCATAAATGCCCCCCATACTCCTTGTGCTGAATAGCTTTAGTTGTCAACTTGACATACCTGGGTTGAGGGAACCTCAGATGGGGAACTGGCTCCATTGGACTGGCTTGTGGCCATGTCTGTGGGGCATCTTCATTGTTGAGTGATGTGGGAGGGCCCAGCCTATTGTCAGTGGTGTCACCCCTGGGCAGGTGGTCCTGTATTGTATAAGAAAGCACATCAAGCCCAGGCTCAGGAAGCAAGCCAGTAAGCTGCTTTCCTCCATGGCTTGTGCTTCAGCTCCTGTCTCCAAGTTCCTGCCCTGAGTTCCTACTGTGGCGTCCCTTAGCAATGAACCAGGAGATGTAAGCCAAACAAACCATTGCTCCCTGAGTTAGTATTGGTTAGAATGCTTTGTCATAGCAGTTGAAGCCAAACTAGAACATCCCCCCCACCAGATTTCATACATTCTGTCATAATGTTAAGTCCTATCTAATCAAGCATTTGTATCCAGATGTTCCTCAGTGGAAATTCATCCAGTGAAGTCTAGTCAACCTATTTAGAATCATGCCCTTAAAGAAGATCTACTTGAGCCAGGCATGGTGGCACACACCTTTAATCTCAGCACTTAGGAGGCAGAGGCAGGCAGATCTCTGTGAGATGGAGGCCAGCCTGGTCTACATAGTAAGTTCCAGGCCAGATTGTGGCTACAGGGAGACACTATTTCAAAAAGATTTTTTTAAAATAAAGCCTATCTGCTCTCCTTCAGCCCAAAGTAATCTGTTGCCGATAGTTCCTTGGCTAGAGTTGAGGCCTCCTGCCCATTTTCATCTTTCTTTAGTGGGTTTTTGTCTGATTGAGTCAGCATGGGTCTTGAACATGCTGTTACCATTGGCTCAAGTTCCTATGAGCAAGTTCCCAGAGGCCCAAAAGCCTCTATTTCCTTATATTCATGCACTAAACCTGGCTTTTTCAATCTTTCTGCCCTCTCTTCCACAATTGTCCCTGAGCCATGAATGAATTTAATATAGAAGTCCTATCCAGAGACATGCACTCTATAGCCTCTTAGTCTCTGAAACTTTGCCATTTGTCCTTCTGGGTGTATTACACTCAGTTATATGAGGACACTTTGTTGGTGAGAGCTGAAGGGTGTGTTAGTATTCACTCTGCCCTGTTTCCCTATGTTCCATGAACCTTACGTGTGGAGAATCCACTCTAGAGGTGTCACTTAGGCTGGGCATCTCTCAGACACATGCCTCAGATCATACAGCTAATTTAATTAAGGTTTGCTAGTCAATTCTGGATATAATCAGCATTTTCAGCCATGAACACTAACTTTGGAACATCTCCAGGTTCTCTAAAAGAAACCCCTTGCTTATTAGAAATCAGTTATCTTTGTCTACACTTCCACTCCTTTATGAGAAGTCCAAAGTTACTCTCTTTTCTAGTTCACTTTTCCATTGTTGTGACAAAACACTCTGACCAATTCCAACTTGGGGAGGGAAGGATTTATTTGGCTCACATCTTCTGGGGGGTCCCGGTCACAGTTCGTCACTGAGGGAGCCCACCATAGGAACTCAGGGCAGGAGGCAGGAGCTGAAGCACAGGCCATGGAACAATGCTGCTTACTGGCATGCTCCCTTGGCCCATGCCCAGCCTGCTTTCTTATACAACACACAACAACCTGCCCAGGGTGGCACCAATCCCACATTGCTCAACAATCAAGATATACTCCAAAGAGGTGGCCACAGGCCAGTCCAAAGGAGGAAATCCCCCAGTTGAGGTTCCCTCAACCCACATGTGTCAAGTTGACACTAAAGCTATCCAGCACAATTGACCCCTTGTCAACTTGACACACAAAGCACAACACTATTAAACCACCACCTTTCCAGTTCTTGACCCCAAGGTATGATGTCAACATTAGTCACAACATAAGACAGTACAACCTTAAAAGCCCCACAGTCCTTAAAATGTCCAAGCACTTAAAAGTTCACAATTTGTTAAAATTCCCTTAACTGTGGGCTCCTGTGAAATCCAAAACAAGTACTGTCTTATTTTAAGGGGAAGAATCAGGCGAACCTAAGCAAAACCTAAGTCCAGCAAAGTAGCTCAAGGCTGGACACCTGGGATTCACTCATGATCTTCTGGGCTCCAAAGGGTTTCAGCAGCTCCCCCTCTCCAACTCTGCCATCCGTGGCACACACAGCTCATCTCGCAGGCCCAGGCCAGCTCCATTCCACATCTGCTGCTGCTCTTTGTGGTCATCCCAGGGTCCTGGCATCTCCAAAAAGCTGGGGTCTTCACTGAACCTGAGGCTGCAGTTTCACCAATGGTCTCTTCTAACCTCTCCTGATGCCAAGCCTCAGCTTCTCTCCATGACCCCTGCAATCCTGGGATCTTCACTGCAACTGAGGTACACTTCCACCAATGGTCTTTCCTGACCTCTCACAGTGCCAAGCCTCAGCTGCTCTCTGTGACCCCCTCAAATTTCAACACCAGAACCATATAGGAGACTCTTACACACTACCAAGTCTTGCTTCTGGCTTGAGATGGAGGCTCAGGCCCCTTCTGGAACACAGCTTCTGTGTGCTGACCCTGAAGAAATTCTTCCCAGAAGATTTCACCACAGTGATGCTGGTCTCTTGTTACTTACAGCTGATTTTTCAGCCCCTGCTAACCAGCATCAATTGTCCCAGTACAACAAAGATTTCACTTCAGGTTCTGGTCTCTTGTTACTTACAGCTGATTCTTCAGCCCCAGCTGACCAGAACCCACAGATTACACAGTCCTTATGATTTCTGCTCCCCTTTGAAACTAGAAACTTTTTTTTTAATTTTTTTTTCAAATTTATTTCTGTATGTGTATGAATGTACTGTCTGCATGCAAGTCTGTGCACCCGTGTCGTGCAATGCCGCAGAGGTCAGAAGAAGGCGTCGGATTCCCCTGGAACCGGAGTTCTCCTGGAATTGGAGTTTCAGACGATTCTCGGCGCCATGTGGGTGCTGGGGATCGAACCTTCACAAGCCAGGCCTCCATCTTCTACAAATCCTTCAGCAAAACTGCTCCAAGCTCCACAGCAACTATCTTTAGGCATTCAATGATCTTCCCAGTCCCAAATTCCAAACACCTCCACAATCCTTCCCCAAAACACCAAGGTCAGGTCTGTCACAGCAATATCCCACTCTTCTGGTATCAATTTCTGTCCTAGTTTGTCTTCCATTGCTGTGACAAAACACTCTAACCAACACCAACTTGGGGAGGAAAGGGTTTATTTAGCTTACATCTCCTGGGTCACAGTTCATCACTTAAGGAGCCCAAGGCAGGAACTCAGGGCAGGAACCTGGAGGCAGGAGCTGAAGCACAGGCCATGGAGGAATGCTGTTCACTGGCTTGCTCCTCTGGCTCATGCCCAGCCTGCCTTCTTATACGGTACACAACAACCTGCCCAGGGTGGAACTACTCATTGTGGGCTGGGCCCTCCCACACTGCTCAACCATCAAGACAATATTCCACAGACGTGGCCACAGGCCAATCCAATGGAGCCAGTTCTCCAATTGAGGCTTCCTCAACCCAGGTGTGTCAAGTTGACACTAAAGCTATCCAGCACAGAGACTCAGGCCCCTTCTGGACCACAGCTTCTGTGTGCTGACCCTGAAGACATTCTTCCCAGAAGATTTCACCACAGTGATGCTGGTCTCTTATTACTTACAGCTGATTTTTAACCCCAGCTAACCAGCATCAGTTGTCTCAGTTAAACAAAGGTCTCACTTTAGGTTCTGATCTCTTGTTACTTACAGCTGATTCTTCAGCCCTAGCTGACCAGAACCCACAGATTCTCAATTCAAAGAGATCATATCAACAGCCCTGATGGTCTCTGCTCCCTTTTGAAGCCTCACAAGCCAGGTCTCCGTTGTCTTCAGCTCTTTCAGCATAACTGCTCCAATTTCCACAGCGATGAACTTAAGGCTCTCAATGATTTTTCTAGCCCAAATTTCCAAACTCTTCCACAATCCTCTCTCAAAACACCAAGATCAGGTCTGTCACAGCAATAGCCCACTCCCGGTACCAACTTCTGTTCTAGTTTTCTCTTTAATTGCTGTGACAAAATGCCCTTTCCTCCCCAAGTTGGTGATGGTCAGAATGTTTTGTCACAGCAATCGCAGAGAAAACTACAACACTCTCCCTCTCTGCTTACCTCTTCTGCATATGTGCAAGTTTAGTGGGGACTATTGTATTTCATCTTAGATATATGCTTAGAAGGAATTGTTGTCCTGTGGTAACTTGCAAACCTTTGAATCTGGAATATGTCCCAAAGGCTTGTGTATGAAAATTCTCCCTGCACCTGAATGGCTTTTTTTTTTCTGGTAGTGGAATATTTAAAGCATTGGACCCATTAGAAGGGTCAAGATCACTAAGGCTGTACCCTTGAAGAAGACAGAAAATATCTATCTCCTTCCTATCCTTACATAAACTTAAGGAAACAGGCTTTCAGGCCACTGGAAATGCTCAAAGGAACTTGCAGCAACAGTGAGAATATGCACAATACCCATGCCGATCGAATCAGACAAAAACCTACCACAGAATGAGGAAAAGGGGTGTTGGGCCCCAACCTAGCTGGGGAACTATTGGCTTGACTAGATAGGCCTTAATAGATATGACAGAAAGCATGAAGTCTGGTGGTGAAGACTATACAGAGTGCAGATGGAAGAGGGAGTCTAAATATGATTAAGATGTGTTATACAAAACACATAAAAATTCAATTAGGGGCTGGAGAGATGGCTCAGCAGTTAAGAGCACTACTCTTGCAAAGAACCAGGGTTCAATTCCCAGCACCCACATGGTGGCTAAGAACCTCCTTTAAAAAAAATTAAAGCCAGGCATGGTGGTGCACGCCTTTAATCCTAGCATTTGGGAGGCATAGGCAGGAGGATCTCTGTGAGTTCAAGGCCAGCCTGGTCTACAGAGTGAACTCCAGGCCAGCTGGGACTAAAGGGAGACCCTGTCTCAAAAATACAAAAAAAAAAAATTCAATTAAAGTATACATTAAGAATAGAAAAAAAGAACATCACTTATAAATGATTATCATTACAAATTAATGTTTTCAATAAAAAAGAGAATCTAGTAAAATAATAAATACCAATTAATTCATCTACCAGATTTGCAGTGATACATTGGCATCCTTTAATATGGTTTCCAATTGTAATAACCTAGCAAAAGTAAAAATTTCATATTTAATACCTGCAGAGAATGTCAATATAATATTTATAGCACAAATATTAATTCATGAAAAAAAAAACAGAATTCTACCTACTAAACTTTGTTCCATGAAAAACAAAATAAAATAAATTTGTGTGTGTGTGTGTCTGTGTGTCTTTTCTGTGTGTGCCTGTGTATTTATGTGTTTGTGTCTGTGTATTTTTGTTTCTTACTGTGTATCTCAGTGTTTACATATCTATCTCTGCGGGTCTGTGTGTATCTCTCTCTCTCTCTCTCTCTCTCTCTCTCTCTCTCTCTCTGCCATGATGTGAATGTGGAAAATAACCCAAGAGAGTCAGTTATCTCCCTGCACCATCTGGGACCCAGGGATTCCAGAGACTCACTCAAGGACATCAGGCATGGGAGCGAACAAGCTTACTGTGTCGCTACCTTGCCATGTCTCTTTTGAAACCTACCCAAGAGGCAAATGGTTTGGCTACATGATCCTGCCATGATGTTCTCCACCACTACCCCAAATCTCATTGATGGTGAGCTGAAGCCTCTGAAAGCATAATTCAAAACAAACCTGTACTCTTCTCAAGTTTATGTTAGGTATTTTATTACAATAACAGAAAGCTAACATATAATTTTGTATTTATTTTTTAAGGCACTGCAAGCTATTTTTTCTAATGAGTAGTACTATTTTACAATTTCAACAAAGTCTGAGTCCAATTTTCCCATACTAAATCCTTTTTATAATTTTATAGTCTCAAAAACAAAGTATATAAATTCATATTCTCAAAAATAGAGAATGTGAAGAAAGAAGAAAGGAAAAAAGGAGCAGAGGAAGAGAGAGAGAGAAGGAGGAAGGTTGGAAAGAAGGAAGCTAGGAAGGAAGGGATGAATGAAGGAAAGAAGGGGAGAGGGGAGAGGGGAGAGAGAGACACAGACAGAGAGAGAGAGAAAGGATGGAAGGAGATAAGTCAAATGCTTTCCTGCTTACATGCTCACACTGATGACGGATTAAACAATTTGGAGTGAGGAGTGTAGGTGTGGGCGTAAGATAAATAAATTGACCATTTTCTCACATTATTAGCCATTTTCATGGAATCATGATTCTAAATATGTTATATGAAGTAAAAAATGTTATCAACAAAAAGTGTTTATGTATATGCACATGTTTTCGCTCAGCATGCAAAGGAACTAGAAGAAAATTTACTTTCTAGCTTTAAAAATCACAGTCACACATGGGTTCCTATTCTGCCTCTTTTGCTTATTTATAAAGATCTTTTTAAAAAACAATGACTATATGTAGTTTTTTTTTTTTTATTTCAAAGAATGTAATGTTGTTGCCGCTGGGCACTGTAGCACTGTCTTTCAACCATGCAGAATCACTGAAGATATTTTTTAAGGCTTTCAATTCCTTGACCCTCACTTGCTGTGGAAGTCCTGTTTAATTGCTTTGGGATGGCACTAATATGAAGGCAAAGCCCAGACCTCAACCCATGCCTTCTGCTCTCTGTGCTCATTTGTTGAGTTTTGTGAAGAGGAAAAAGTCTTCCTACAGGATGACAGTCTCCTGATGTGAGCTTAGTTGCAGTCATTTTATTTATGATTCACAAGGTATTATCTTTACTGGGTTACATCTGGAGAGGTTTCCTTAGTATCAAGAGGCTACTTCAAGAAACATGTGAAAAGGTGTCCCAAACTTTCTCCTGGCAAGTGTCAGGGGAAGATCAGCAACCTAATGTGAAAACAAAACCATCTGGAGTTTAAGGAGCCCAGTACGTAGAATAAGGAGTAGTTTAAGCCTCTCTTTAAAATAAAGCTGTCTTTGGCTTAATGGATAAAATATTTAGACAATAATTTGTCATGAAGCCTTCTGCTGCAAGGTAATGTGAAATTCACAGGATTGTATGGGGGTGGAGGAGAGAGAGGTAAACACAGAAGGCCTAGGTAAGAGTGCCAGTCAGCAAACATTCTTCATCTATTGCCTTTTCCTTTTGTGGATGGAGAAGAACAAGGCCTTTTGAGAGCTGTGATTTGGGGTTCTACTGCAAAGTCACTTAAATGAAGAGCAAAGCAGACAACTTCACGGTTAATGACAACGTAACCGAACCTCATGTATCTGGTACTTCCAAACTGAAGATATTTTGGTCCCTGTCATTCTTGAAGAATCTGACGTATTTTTAATCTTAAAATTTTGGAAGCATGCATTCCTTGACAAGGCTTACTCATCACTCTTTAGTTTCCATTAAGTAGGGTGAGAAGAAAGGTAACAAGAACTAGGCACATTTCTCTGCGATGAGGGGAAGTGTGTTACTGAACTTACACTGCTCTTCTCCCAAATGTTGTTTTTAGAAGACTAATTTTTGTCTCTTCATTTACAAAGCAATTTTAATGAGTTGCCACTCTATATGAGTCAACATGATAAATACACAGGAAACCCAAAGTGAACAACATTATTTTTATTTAAGCTTTCAAATCCTTATATTCCAAAAGAAAACAATACAAATACTCAAAAATTACTAAAAGCAATGTGGAATACAAAAAAAATTCATGAAAATAACATACTTATGTAAGATCCTAAAGAATAAGCAGAATTTTTCAAAGCAGAAAATAATACTTTCTAGTATTATTTAAAAAACTGGTCTTCCCCCATTATTTCAAAAGTGCTATGCTCTGGGGCTAGGGGAATGTCTCACTCAGTAAAGCGTTTACCACACAAGTTGGAGGACCTGAATTCAGATCCTCGGCACCCAAATAAAAAGCTGAACACTATGGCTTGGACCTGTATTCCCAGGACTGTGGAGGTGGAAACAGGCAGATTCCTAGAGCACACTGGCCGGCCAGCCTAACTGAATCACTATCTTCCAGGTTCAGTGAAAGGGACCCTGTCTCAAAGTTTGACAGCCATCAAAGCCATCAACATCAATCTCTGGCCTCTATACACAGGCACGCACATACCCACATGCACCTGTTTACACACATACACCAAACGTACAAACACACAGATGCACAAACACATACACACACACACACACACACACACACACACACACACACAGGATTGCCTTGTTGAAGTATGACAGAATCTTAAGATATTTTCTATTCCATCATATAGTTGCTTTTTAGTGTATTTTTTAAATACACATGTTATTTAACTTAAGCCTAGATAAATCAACACAGTTTTTCATCTTTTAATTTTATGTTTATTTACCATTGGCCCACCCCATTCCTTCCTTCTATTTATATTTCCCTTCCACAGGGTAGAGAGATGGCTCAGTGGTTAAAAGCACTAGCTGTGCTTGCAGAGGACCTGGGTTAGATTCGCAGCACCCAGATGGCAGCTGACAACCATCCGTAACTCCAGTCTCAGGCATCCAATGTCCCCTTCTGACCTCCAATGGCACTATGCCATAGGTGCACTTCCCATACATACAGGCAATACATTCATGCACATAAAAAAGAAATAAATAAAATATTAAAACAACTTTCTCACTCTCGGTCATATGATTTTTTTTTTTTTTTTTTTTTTTTTTTTTGAGACAGGGTCTCCCTGTAGCACCAGCTGTCCTGGAACTCACTATGTAGACCAGGCTGGCCTTGAACTCACAGAGATCGACCTGTCTCTGCCCCTCCAGTGCTAGGATTAAAGGTGTGCACCACCACGCCTGGCTCTGTCCTATAAATTTTTTGTTTTAATTTTGTCATTGCTTTTGATGATTCATTCAGTAGGCTATAGCAAGTGGAAAGCTCTGTTAGCAAGTGGAAAGCTGTCTTTTCCCTCAAGAGTATGGAGCTGTACTATGGCATCTTTTGTGCATTTCAAGTCTACCATCATTCCTTGGTAGATTGAATATTATTTCTTGAGTTCCTTTTATGAATTTTATAAAATATATTTTTGACGTAAATTTTACCACAGGGTGTGTGGTACAGAGTTTTAAATATTTTATTAAATGTTTGTGTATCTCATGCAGAACATCTTAATCAACCTTATATACCCCCTTCCCCATTGGCTGCCCATAGACCATCCCCCCCTACACTGGAATTCATGTACTATGTCATTTATGTTAAGACCTATCATGTCAACTTAGTGTCTCCAGATCACTGCAAGTTCATCCATTAGGGTCTAGTCAGCCGAACTAGAGTCCCTGCTTTTAAGAAGATCAGCTTTTCCTCAACCAGCAGTAATCACCTGCCAACAATTCTTCAACTAAGATTGGGGTCTGCTGTCCATTTCCATAGCTGTGTGCCATGTTTTTGTCTGTTCAAGTTTGCATGGGTCTTGTGCATGCTGATACAGTTGTTGTAGGTTCCTATGACCAAGATCCCAGGAGCCTGTCGTACTGTATTTCCACATGGTCTACTTCCTCCCTGTCTCTTACAATCTTTCTGTCCCATCTTTGGCAATGCCCCCTAAGCACAGGGTGGGTGAAGTCTTGTCCAAGGACCCACACTCTGAAGATTATTATTCTCTATATTTTGGCATTTGTGACCTTTTCTGTTCCTCTGTTGCAAGGAGCTTCATTGATGAGAAATGAGAAATTCATTAGTTTTCCCTTTACCACTTGTTTTATGTTCTGTGAGCCTTAGATGTAGAGGTTGCATCATAAATTTGCCATTTAGGGTTAGACAATAAACATACAATCTCTGTCTATGATCAATTGTGGAACTCTGTAATAATCTTCATCTGTTGTAAAAGAAGCTTCTAGCTAGGTTCTATGCTTTTAATCCCAACACTTGGGAGGCAGAGGCAGAGGGAGGCAGATGTCTGTGACTTCAAGGCCTGGTCTACATAGCGAGTTCTAGGCTAGTTAGGCCTACAGGGAAACCCTGATTCAAAGACAAAAAAAAAGAAGAAAGAAAGAAAGAAAGAGAAAGGAAAAGAAAATGTGAAAGAAAATGTAAAAGAAAAAGTAAAAGAAGCTTCTTTGATGAATGGCGACTGGGATATTTGTCTGTGTTAGGACACATATTTTGTACATAGTAAGAAATTGCATTTGTTTAGGGATGTGATAGCCTTGGGATTTTCTCTAAGATCTATGACCTCTCCAACTATGTATGTTTGGTGAGGTTTAGAGTACCACACATGAGATTTTTTTTCCCCATTGAGTGGGCTTTAAGTCCAATTAGCTAGCTGTTGATTACCCCCAAGATAAAATTGCCACTACTGCACCGATATGGTTTGCTGTGCCAGTCACCAATGTGGTTATTAGGTCTGAAAGCTGGGAATGGACTGTTGATTAAAGTTCTCCATAGCGCCGGGCGTGGTGGCGCACGCCTTTAATCCTAGTACTTGGGAGGCAGAGGCAGGCAGATCTTTGTGAGTTCCATGCCAGCCTGGTCTACAGAGTGAGTTCCAGGACAGCTGGGGCTACAGGGAGACCCTGTCTCGAAAAGAACAAAAAAAAAATTATCTACAGTAACTTTTTTAAATATTTTATTTTTATGCATATGAGTGTATTGACTGGATATATGTAAATGCACTCATATCATACATTGGCAACAGAAGTTGAAGATGGCTTCGGAAAACCTGTACCTGGAGTTATGGGTTGTAGTTATTCGTCATGTGGGTGCTGGGAATTGAACCTGGGTCCTGTGCAAGAGCACTCAGTGCTCTTAAGCACTGAGCCAACTTTTCAGCCAGATGATTTTATTTTTAGCTATAAAATACTGAGATCTGAGAAGAAAACTGACAGAAATTACTTCAGTAAATATATTTATTACAAATATATACATATTTCTTACAATAAACATATATATTAATAATGATAAATCAACATAATTTANCCCCTCTCTCTCTCTCTCTCTCTCTCTCTCTCTCTCTTTCTCTCTCTCTCTCTCTCTCCTTATCTAATCCTCCCTCCATAGCCTCCTAGTTTAACACATCCTTCTGATCCCCATTTCTCCCTTTATAATTCCTGTCCCCTATGGTCCCACCTCTCTTGAGTTCTTTCTTGGAGTATTTTCTTGATTGTTGAGTGATATGGGAGGGCCCAGCCCACTGTGGACAATGCCACCCCTGGGCAGGTTATTGTGTATTGTATAATAAAGCAGGCTATGCATGGGGCAGGAGAATACTCCAGGAAGCATTCCTCCATGGCCTGTGCTTCAGCTCCTGTGTCCAGGTTCCTGACCTGAGTTCCTATCTTGGGCTCCTCAGTGATGAACTGTGACCTGGGAGATGTGAGTCAGATAAACCCTTTCCTCTCTGAGTTGGTTTTGGTCAGAGCATTTTGTCATATCAATGAAAAGGAAGCTAGAACAGTACATGTTTTATATATTAACCTACTCAAAACTGTCTCTTCCGTGAAAATAGAAATTTTTGGTTTTCTAGATTCTCAGAAATTTTTCTTCCCTTAATCTGCCATTCTAGAGAGAATTTTGATTCTATCAGATATTTTTTGGATTCCGCCCTGCATGTCTTAATTTTTAACACATTTTCTATATTTACCAGGAAGTTCATAATTAATTGAGAAATCAATAGTTATAGCATGGTCGATAGCATCTTACTTATCAGCCTTCACTAATTTAGTGATTTTCTCTTTACTACATGGAATAATTGGTACGGATTTTCCTTTCAGCTGCTTTTGGTTTGTTGTTGCTCTTTTTCATTTTAAGGATTTTGTTCTGTTCTTTTTCAAAGTTTCTTTTTTCTTTTGTAGGAGATGATTTCCTCATGATTGTTCTAAACTACTTACCTTTGAACATTTAAAACAAATCTTTTTCACATTATTCTGTTTCCTATTGGATTAGGAAATTTAATTGCCCTGTTCGTTGAGACTTCTTGTTTGAATGAAGATGTATTTCTTTTAGTGATTTCATTTTTAGACTTTAAACATACCTTTGGAGCAATCATTTCCCCAGGTACCTGGATTCCACGTTATGACATAATTACTATTGCAATGGTGAGTGAGATGCACAGAGGAATGCCACATAGTGATGGTAAATTAGGAGTCCTTTGCTAATAGCCAGTGGTCATTGAGAGGACTAATGCCAGGAGAACTCTCTACCCCAAGGAGAAGCAGGGCAGGGTTTATAAAGCTTAAAACCACAATTACATCATGCCAGAGACAAAGCTAGTAACTCTTGTTATATCAGATCACCATAGTTACACCAGACCAGGGGCATGTTAGTCAACAAAGAGGTTTTCAGTTAACAAAAAGTTTTGATAAGGAAAAAAGATTTCTCAGTATTGTAGAAACAATGTGCTCCCTGAAACTACCCACATGAGACGTTCTGCCTGGCTGGCTCCAGTGGGAATGACTGGGCAAAAATGCAGGGTAAAGCAAAGTGGAGTTAGCTTTGCCATTTCAACTGAGTGTGTCTACCTCTAACTCCTATGAGTCTTTCTAGCAGTTTTGGCAATAGCTTCTTGACTCCAGTTTCTTTCCAGGTATGACATCTGAATTCCACCCCATATTGCACATATTATTGGTTTATATTTTTCACAGATCATTAATTTTCAGCCTAGAAACAGCAGTCCATTTTTTCTTGTCAAATCTCCAATCCAGCATGAGAACTTTTTTCAATGTTTCAGGCTCTCATTTTTAAGCTGGGTTTATAGCAGTAGACTTCTGGTCAACCAACTCAACCCTCGCTTTGTTTGCCAACAGTTCATTATTGGGTTAAAATCTTATTGTCCACAAAGCCTCCTCCAGAGAATATCCAGGTTGGTAACTCCATGGAGTATTTGGTGTTGGCCCCCGCTCACTGCTCTAGCTTCATTGACTCTGTTCATTCCTGGTACTTTGTGTGCTTCTCTATTTTCAGACTTAGGTATGTGTATGCTCATTGTATGGTTGTGATATCTATTCCACAATGCTAGATGGTTACAATGCTAGATGATTGGCGACAGGAGTATGAGGGAGCTAAGGTGCCGTATAGAACCCAAATCTGTTTGACTATGTGGTACCACATTGTGAGTTGACTTACCTTTTGTGTCCTGAGTTTGCTCTCATTTTCTCCTCATAAATAAATAACAGATTGCCTTGGTTGTTTTGGAAGATGCAGTCTTGAATACCTTTGCTCTGTGTTTTTATTTCCTAATTGTCTTCACGTGGCAAACTCATAGAGGGCCAGCACATCCAACTACATATAGGCCTACATTAATACCACTGAAAACTAAAAATGAACAGAGTGGGATGCATGGAGTCTGAACATACCATTTATAAAGAATAATATATTTTTCTAAGTTGGCAGGTTTCTTTTTGGCAACTCATGGACCCAAACTCGATGTGGCTTTCTTTTTGGTTTGGCAGTGCTGGTGACTGGTATCTTCACATTATTAAATGGCTCCTTTAGAATAAACGAGAAATTATGTTGCCTACTACTTTCACTTTCTGTGACCAAATCCCCAGAAGTGAGGATTCTTTCCATTCCAGTCATTATCTGCTTGATTTAATATTTGATTAAATGTTACTTTCACATCCAACATATGGTAATGACAAGCTTTTCTTTCCTTCTCTTCCTTCCTTTTGTGTGTGCATGTATGTATTTGTGTGTGTGTGTGAAGGGTAGAATTATGAACTATAAAACTGAGGTTACAAGAAGGTGCTAGAAGAAATGTTCAAAACACTGATGTGATTTATGAACATGTGGCAAACAGATGTGGTAGGGGAACAGGGACCTTCATCTACTTTTATATATTTGGGTCCTTCTTATACCACCACCCTCAGGTTCATAATATGCTTTATTAAAATTCTCTGCAGGGCACATGGATGATTAATAATTGTTGATGACAGAAATTTGGTTTTGGTGAGCTGCATAGTGAAAGATAAATATAACAAGGCTATTTTAACCTCTGTATATTATACTTATTAGAGTGAGTCTTCTCTGTAGGATGGTATGTGTTGAGATTATATGTGATTAATGGGAATGTCACCAATAACCCTGGTTCTGGAAAAACTCTTAAAATCTCTTTTGTTGTAATCAACACGAGTTTCATTTGTCACCAGATAAAATCATTTTTGGAGAAAAACACATGAGTAGTTACAATAAAATAAACATTGAATAAGTATCTAGAAATAACATACAAAAAATAGAAAACTATTGGAAATAAATATTTGTTTATAACCAATTCTAAATATGATTTTTAAATTCACAAACAGGAAAACATTGGCATATTTGGTTTCCACTCTCTTTCTAATTCTGACATGTCTGAAATCTTTAGATCAACCATTCTCTCTACCTTGGTTAGAACAGTGTTTTACAATTAGTATATGTAACATAATTCTAAAAACGTTAACAGAACAGTTTAAGGAAACTGTTTCTCACAGCAAGAAATTCTAATAATACAAATGTACTTACAATAAAAAGTGGTTTTCCTCTTGTCTCTTCCAAGTTCTCAACATCACTAGTCAAGAAGCAACTACTATTAAAATAAAAGTCCTATTATAAACCTATTGTTTTCAAGTGTAAATTTTGAAATGTGCCATAAATTATGTTTAACATTCTGCATCATTCAGAGTGAGTTGATAGTCATTTGTAAAATTGATAGTTATACTAAAATCCTGGAATTCTCACCTCACTCAGGTGATCTATTTGGGACATTTTGAAAATGATAAAAAGAAAAAGACACCAAAAATAATACTGTATGCTTGGTGTTTACTGATTTGGTGTGATTTGCTGTGGGATGAGGCTTCATTGGCAGAACTAATGAATCGATCATGTTGCTGAAACTCTTGATGAACCATTTCTAAATGCTTCCATTTCTCCAAAGCAAAAGTTTGTCAACTAGTTTTCTGCAAGTCACAAAGAGTGATTGCTGGCTGGGGGCACCTACAAAGTGCTACAGAACCAGCATGGGGCCATTCTGTGCTTACAGTGCAAAGTAAAAGGAGAAAAGAATCAGGATCAGCCTTAACTTTATGTCCTCATCTTTTAATTAAATTAGGGAAATTATTAAAACAGTAACAAAAATCAAAAGACACGTAGTAACAATACCATAATGCCTTTGAAAAATAAGGCAGAAAATAGACTTAGGGACCTTAAAACTGGAGGGGAAACTATCCAGGGGCCTAGATGGAAGTTTGATATTCGGGTTATTCAAACAACTTTCCTCCCCCTCTGTTCAGAGCATCAGCTTCCCTCACCCCTACAAGCAATGATTAGTAAATCAGTTCTGCAACTTTTTCTTTTTAAAAATGTATGAGAGTGTTTCCCTTTAAAGAAAAATGGAAAAAAAGAGTATTGTCTTATTTTTTTATTTCTTTCTTTTGAGTTTTTTTTTCCTCAGTCTGAAACTAGGTTAAGGCATTTTGACTTGAGTAACTGGAAATTATCTTTTTTTTTTTTTTTCTAAATTGAAGTGCCCTGGTGGCTGACAATTGAAGAATGATTTACAATTCCTGGAGTAATTTGTGGGTTTAGTTTTTAAAACCAGTTATTAATAGTCAAGCTACTTGGAAGTTGGAGCTAGACGAATAGCCAGTGATTTTCAAAATGTGGAATTGGTCCAGTTATAAGTAAATACCCACCCTGACATATTTTCAAAAATGTAAATTACCACATTCAAGTGACCTTAGAACCCATGGAGTAGAAGGGTTTTTTTTAGCAAATTGTAAATTAATTTGGTTTCCAAAACTTAGCCACTAAAGAAACAGGCTTTCCTGCCCATGTGTGATGGTTCTAGTGTCTTTCTTATTGTATAGCAGCCCTAGGATGGTACCAGGTACACACACTGCCAGGCCTTACCTATTGAGAAAGAGGGAGCCACATCATCCTGTACATATTTCTAGAACAAAAACTAGTGTTACCTTTATCAAGACTTTCAAAATTACATTCAGCTGTAACTCATCAGTACAAGAATTTTAAATTGCCAGTTTAACTCATCACCACTCTTGGGTAACACAAAATGCCTAAAGCTTTTTATCACTCTTTAATAAATGTGTGTAAAAAATATACATAAGCTGACGTAGCATTTAATCAATGCAAAGAGGCAACTAGATAGCTAATCATTTAAAAAGTACATAGCTAATCAATTAAAAAGATTAATTTCTGAACTGATGCTCTGGTTTTACTGTCTACAATACTCCTAAATACAGACTCCACTCATTCATTCGTTGATTCTATAAATAATTAGTACTTTCCATTTCATAATTTACCAGGAATAAAGTGTGTAAAGATTTAAAAGCAAACAAACAAAATGAAGCAACCACATCAATGACTTTCAATAGCTAGTGCTGAGGAGACAAAAATATAACTACTTTGTGTGATAGCTTCAGATGTCATCTTGACATACCTGGGAAGAACAAGCCTCAATCGAGGAATGGCCTCTATCTGACTGACCTGAGGACCTGTCCATGGGGTATTTTCTTGATTGTTGGTTGATGTGGAGGGGGTGCCCAGCCTACTGTGGGTGGTACCATACCTGGGCGGGTGATCCTGGGCTGTATAAGAAAGGCAGCTGAACAAGCCAGGGGAAGCAACCCAGCAATCAACCTCCTCCATAGTCTCTGCTTCAGCTCCTGTGTCTGGGGTGCTGCCTCAAGTTCCTGCCTTAGTTTCTGTGGAGGACAGACTGTAAGCTGTAAAGCCAAATAAACCCTTTTTTCCTGAAGTTGCTTTGGTCCTTGTGTTTATAACAGCAACAGAAAACAAACTAGTACATCCACCTAACAAACACACACACCACTAACTAGTGAACTGAAGAAGGAAGCCCTTACTACCTGTAGAGGAGCTAGAATTCACAAACTGTCAGTGTCAGTTGGTGGCTTTCCAAGGTGTGAAAAGAGAGTAATCATAGGCAGGAGCGTGAGCAAGATCTGAGGGATGGGAACACAGGTGTCGGAACGAGACAGTCCTGCTTGGCCCGCATTCCAGGAGCTCTTGATACCATCTTTAGAAATCATCTTGGGAAGATGGCTCAGCTGTTAAGAGCACTGCCTACTCCTGTGGAGGATCTGTGTTTGGCTTCCAGCACCACATGGTGGCTACAACCATCCCTAACTCTAGTTCCAGTAGATCAGACACCCCTATTGGCCTCCTTGGGCATTGTATGCATGTAGTACATACATGCAGGCAAAGCACTCATATACATAAAAATTTTTCAAAACTTCTTTCCATTTACTCAATGAAAAGCTTTCTAAGGTTTGTAAGCAGAGAGACCAACGTGATCAGATTTACATTCTTACAAACTACCCAAAATGTCTAGATTTGATAAAAAAAAAAAAAAAATATATATATATATAAATTCTCGAAAAGAAAAAAAAAGCAAACTAAATACAAACAAACAAACAAACAAAAAAACTATCCAAAATAAAGAACAAGTGGAGAGGACAAACTCCAGTGAGGAAACGTGAACGGGGGCTGCTGAGAAGGAACGGGGGTGGGGGGGGCGGCGCTGAGAAGATGAAGTCCTAGGCAAGAGCAACGACAAAGTGGTGGGCGTGCAGAGGAAAGGAATGCATGTCCGGTTTCTCCATCCAAAGACACCTCTCTGTCCAGCTTCCTGACAGAGTATACATTTTCAGATTCATTAGATACTGATAGATAGTTTTCCAAAGTGATTGTATCAACTACATTCTAACAAGTAAACTAAATTTTAAAGTAAATTGAAAAATAAAAATTAATAAAATTAAAGTTCTTACAACTTTACCAATACTCAGTATTGTTGGACTTTTAAAGTGTTGCTAGATGCCTTTTTTTAGTTTCTGCTTGGAGATGGGAAGCCACTGGAGGACTTACAATAGGGAAGTGAAACTAACTGGGCAGGATCGTTCTGGCCATAAAGGGACACAAGTGGTGAGAAGCATGAAGCGGCTGCTGCAGAATCTATCCAGCTTCAGAAGAATTGCACCTCCTGGTTGAGCAGTAGCAGGAGAGAATTCTTCAAAGTCCCCTCCAGAGAGAATGCTTTTCTTCGTTATTCTGTCGTGAATAATGTAAGTCATGTTTTTGATTCTCTCTTTTTTAATAAAATTATCTATTATTTTTATTTTATGTGTATGTAGGTAGGTGCACCCATATCGTGCAATGCCAGCAGATATCAGAAGAGGGTGTCAGATCTCCTGGAACTGGAGTTATAGATGGCTGTTAGCTGCCATGTGAGTGCTGGGAATTGAACCCAGGTACTCTGCAAGAGTAGCCAGTGCTGTTTACCACTGAGCAATTTCTCTTGCTCAGATTCTATTCTTTGTCTGGTAGGAAGTCAAATGTGGGCCCCCAGTTTTTGTTTTGTTTTGTTTCAGAGCACTTGTGACTGAAAGGTTTATGTGATGGCTGGTCCTTGTATACTAAAATCAACAACCCAAATGCCTAGCTATGTAAGGAGATCATGAGTGACTATGTGTTCCAATTCTGTGCTCCTGGATCTAAAAGAAAAGGCAAAGTTCACACATACACATACAGAGAGAGAGAGAGAGAGAAAGAGAGAGAGAGAGAGAATGAATCTCGAGGTGGCATACCCCTTTAATCTGAGAGCTCAGGAGGCAGAGGCAGGTGGATCTCTGTGAGACTGAGGCCAGCCTGGTCTACATAGTGAGTTCCAAGCCAGTTGGTGCTACAAAGAGACCCTGTCTAAAGAACAAGAGGGCATTCTGCTTGCTGACCTCACATCTTGCTTTGTCTCATTCATCATCCTACTCTCTTAAAGCCAACTGGATTTCCAATTTGATTATAATTTTATTTTACTACATTATGTTGAGTAGGTTTTAAAATAAGAATTATTTTATTTTAAAATAGTTTGGTGAAGTTTCCAGAGGCTCGTAATCGTTCTGTCATGCTAATTCAGAGAGGAAAGCCATACTCTAGAATGTATTTTGTAAATAGAAAATTTTCATCAGATCTTTAGGCAAGGTTTTCCTTCTTAGATACTGTTAAATAGCTAACATTCTACTTGCACGCTCATTTACTAGAGAGATGATTCAGTAACCAAAAGGATTTGTGGGTCTCAAACCATCTTTACTCCTCTGGGTCAACCTCAAATAAAATGGGCCATCGTGTGACATTTCCCTTTCCCCTAGTCATCAGTATGTGCTGTTTGAGTTGCTGAATGTAGGGGCAGCATGAGCGTAGGTTCCACATGAGTATGCACTATTAGTGCTTCTAAGTCTCTGCCTTTTTCTTATTCGTTTGCCTCCAAATGAGAAAAATCAAGTTTAGGCAGAAGAAAATATGAGTGCAATAGGGCAAACAGGAACACTCACTGCATACTTCTCACTTTGTTTCTCTCTCTGTCTCTCTCATGTGTGTGGGGGGAGGGTATGTTATATGTGTGTGTGTTGTTAATGTGTCCATTAACATCTTCCTCTATAGCTCTCTATCTTACTTTTATACAGGGACAATCACTGAATCTGGAACCACTGATTGTATAGACTGGCTAGCCAGCAGCTGCAGGGACCTGCTTAATCTTTCAATGGCATTGTAGTGGAGGCAACAAACATGAGCATGCTTCTTGCAGTATATAAAAGTAATTGAAAAAGCCTATCTTCCCTAATTTACCAGGAGAAAACAAAATTCAACCTTTAAAAACAAAACAAAAAAACAACCTTTAAAAACCTCAGTTTTGTCAGTGCCTATAGCTAGAAATTATGCAAGTTACTTGTGCTCCTCTTTTCATGAAATTGGTCATTTAAAAGGTGTAATAAATGTAGCAGTTTTCCTGAGGACCTGTTTGTCTCTCTTGTCGTGCTGAAGTGACCCATTGGAGGAACGCTGAGTTGATCTAATTACAATGATTCCAATCCCATAAGACTGCTAGGTAGACCAGTTGTCTTTGAAGATTGGTGGCAAGAGTAGAGCTTTAATCTGAGGAAATGGTTGAAACCTCTAGAAGTCCAGACAGTGGCACAACAGAAAGCTTGCAGCCACATTTAGATGCTAATCTTCTGAAACCCTCTTGTTCTTCCTTGAACCACCAGAATGCCAATGCAGATAAATTAAGGGCCAGTTTTAAAGTTGTACAATAGAGCTCATTAAGTATGGAATCAATTTTTTGCATGTAATATGGCATTTTCACAAGAAAAACTTAATGACCATTGAACTGAATTCTCAAGGCTTTGCTCTGCCTGGTTTCAGATACTCTCCCCAGACTTTCTCCCACCAATCCAAAAAGCCATTTGGTATTTCAGGAGCCACTAAACTCTTTCCTTTGCAATTTCTGGTTTTTCTCAAACACCTGTTTGTGTGACACTGATGGTGGATCCTTGCCAGACATGCTGAATTATGTGAAAGAGTCATAATATGGAAACAGGGATTGGAGAACAATCTCAGAAAAAGGAAAGTTGAAAAATAGATGGTCCACTCACCCTTGATGAAATGCATATTAAAACAGAGGGAAAAAGAACAGATATTTAAAAAGAGACTAGAAAAATACAGGCTAGGACAGGAAAATTACCCCATTCCAAAACATATAGGGCAATTGCACGGCCACCCTTAAGAGATCCAAAACTCTCATGAGAAGTGAGAAGCGGGTGCTTGTTGACATCCGAGCCAAGGCATCTCCTTGCCCAGTCCCATTTGAGTCAAAGTCATTAGCACTAGTAGAACTAAATTATTAGTTGTGAGAGACAGTCAGTCCCTACCTTTTCCCCAAATATTGAAATGTTTTCTAATTTTGCCTTGAAAATTTATTTTTCTGCTATAATGCTTTGGAAGTTAATCATTCTCTGATACAAACTTTACTGTCTTATATAAAGATTAACACACTAGAGATTTTGAAGTTATATGAATTTGATAAAACTTACATGTCAGTAGACTGCAGAATGTAGTTTATATGAGAATCCTTTCAACAAATCAATATTAATCAAATTCATTTTCCATTACACCACAGTCCTTCTCAGAAACAAGCAATTGACTAATGCATTCCAAAGTCTATAACTTGAAAAATAAAATTAATTTTAAGGGACTATAAGGGGAAGATTTTGTTAAAAGAATGTGTCTATATTTAGGAGACTTAAATTGAAGAAACAGAGACTTTGAGAAAAATGACAAAAACACACAGCACACTCAACACATGTGTCAGGTGCTGATATTAGCATTTAACATGCATTAGCTCAATCATGAGTCTGACACCTTGACCTCTTGGCCATTTTGACACCCTTAATTCAATGTTTACAACAATCCTTTTTATTTAAAATTATGTTTCCTTTTTATTTTATATGTCTGAGTGTTTTGCCTGCATGCATGTAAGTGCTCCATGTGTAAGCAATGCCTGCAGAGGCCAGAAGAGGGCATCAGATCCCCTGGAAGTGAAGTTACAGATGGTTTTTAGCTGCTGAGAATGGAACCCAGATCCTCTGAAAGAGCAGCCAGTTTTCTTAACAGCCGAGTCATCTCTCCAGCCCCATAATCTTTGTAATTATACTATACAATGCATACTATTATTATCCCTATTTTATCTGAAATGAAACGATGGTATTCTCAAGGCACCACACACTATAAGTGAAAAACCCAAGACTCACACCCAGATAGTCTCCCTCTGGGACCAGGACCTACTCCATAATATTCAAGTAAACATCTTAGATGAATGAATGAATGAATAAATGAATGAGTGAATGAACAGGAATGAATGAACTGGAGTATTAAAAAATGGTTACAGTTAGTAAGTTTTTTTATTTGGTTTGGGTTGGTTTGGTTTGGTTTGGTTTTAAGACAAGGTCTCCCTGTAGCTTACTCTAGCTAGGAACTCACAATGTAGGCCAGGCTAACTTTGATCTCACAGAGATCCACCTGCCTCTGCCTCTGCCTCCCAAGTGCTGGAATTAAAAGAATGCACCACAAAAGCAAGCTTAAATCCAGTAGGTTTTAAAGATATATATTTGTTATATTGCTGTATATTTGTTATATATTTGCTGATGTTGATCTATATTACTTACAGATATATGGTGGGGTTTTTATTTATTTATTTATGTGTATGAATGTACTTTTAATAAATTCTAGAGATTACAAAAACACAAAATATCCTCCATTCCTTCAAGGAATGTATGTTATTTAATATTAGATGATTTCTACAGTGTAGTTTTTTAGAGTAGTTGAATTTAATAATCTTAATATCTTTCAAGGATTCTTTTCATGAGTTGAATATAAAATTGAACTTACCAATCATATAATAGCTTAGAGTAAAAATATGTGCTGATACTTTAAACAATGGAAAAGGAAACTCCACAAAGCATATAGACTGAAAACAAACTGTCTTTTTTTTTTTTTTTTTTTTAGTCTTTTCGAGACAGGGTCTCCCTGTAGCCCCAGCTGTCCTCGAACTCACTCTGTAGACCAGGCTGGCCTTGAACTCACAAAGATCCGCCTGCCTCTGCCTCCCAAGTACTAGGATTAAAGGTGTGCACCACCACGCCCAGCTAACAAACTGTCTTTTATCTTGGTGTTTGATTGATAATTTCTGGAAATAAAATTCAGCAGCATTTTTCCTGTTTATATTTTTATGTCTTGGCAGAGAGAAAAAGAATGAAATATAAGCTGAAAAGTTTGGAAATAGGATTGTATCTGATTCTGGGGAAGTTGAGCCTGGTTATAAGGCTTTACTTGTGACTGGGATTGCTCTGTCAAGATTTGTAGATCCAGGGGCTGGAGAGATGGCTTAGCGGTTAAGAGCACCGACCGCTCTTACAGAGGACCCGGGTTTGATCCCCAGCACCCACATGGCGGCCGAGAACCATCTGAAATTCCAATTCCAGGAGAACTCCAGTTCCAGGGGAATCCTACACCCTCTTCTGACCTCCGCGGCATTGCACGACACGGGTGCACAAACTTGCATGCAGAAAGTACATTCATACACACACGGAAATAAATAAAATTAAAAAAAAAAACTTAAAAAAAAAGATTTGTAGATCCATTTACAGAAGGAAGAATGGTACATAGCACTAGTCTCAAGTAGATTTGGGGCCTCTAATAGCAAATATCACTGTTATGATGGCTACATTTGTGATCAATAAAAGTAGTAAGTGATATTTTGAAAAATTGAAAAGCCAATTAGGCTGCCTTGACTTTCCAATTGGAAATGATTTTTCTAGCTGGAAAAAGTTAGATTTAATTGTTTTCAGAGAAAAGCTTCAGTCCTATTTTTATTTTATTTTAATTATGTTTTGAAAATTTCAAAAATATATACAATATATCTTGGTAGTATCTATCCTTCACGTCTCTCTCCTCCCAGCTCCCTGCACCCCCCACCTCAACATATCTCCCATCTTCCCCCCAACTTCATTTCTTTTTTTAAAAAAGTAACCCACTAAATCCAATTACTGCTTCCCATATAGGCGTGGCAGGTGAGAAACCCACCAATGGCAGCCCCTTGAAAGGAAAGTGACTGCCATGCTCAGCAGCCGTCAGCTTCCATTTGCTCCCCTCCCCACCCAGCGCTGGAATCTCTGACTTGATCTTGTGGCGGTTTTGTGCAGATCCCCACAGCTGTCGTGAGTTCATGGCTGCTACAACCAAGTCACGTTCAGCACTCAGCATTTCCCGCCACTCTTCCCCATCTTCAGGCTCTTACATTCTTTCTACCCCTCCCCCACAATGTTCCCTGAGCCTTGGGGTAACAAGGGAGTTGACATAGATGCTCCATCTACAGCTGAGCTCTCATAGTCGCTAGTTCCTAGCAGCTTGAACAGTTACAAGTCTCTGCATTAACCAACATATCCCACTACAGTAAGTAGCTTCTCTGACCAGGGTTGAGAGTGGCACAAATCTAAAGATATAACCATAAATATTTAGAAGGGGGGTTAACAATATAACTATTTAGCAAAATAACATCAACAGCTTCTCCCAGAAAGCCTGTAGCTACGCTAGCTAAGGGGTTCAGCCATGTTTACAATTTCAGGCATGAATTTCTTCCTGCTGAGCGGGCCTCACTTCCAATCAAGACAGTGCTTAGTTATCCCCATCAATAGTCTTGCGCATCTTTCCTGGTAGGTCGTTGTTGCAGCATGCAGGTTCCAGCACTGTGTATGAGCATTTATGTCCTCTCTTCCCCAGCAGCCTACATAGCATAGTGCTTTCCAGTGTTAGTAAAACTAGCCAGCAGGATAGACTTTCCTGGGAAAGTCAAGATTTATTTCTCTATGTTCTGGAACCGAAGGGCGTGGTGTCTTAAGCAATGGTGTCTTATAATCTAGTTATCTAGTTACGCTGGGCAATCAAGAGCAGTGGCAGTAACCTGTCTCGTTTCGCATGCCTCTGAGGTCTTGGTGATCAGTAACTGGTAGGGGGAGAATCTGTGCCTGACATTGAGGTTTTCATTTAGTAATCCATGTCTTCTGAGAGCAGCATTGTTTCCCCACACTTGCTTGAACTATTCTGTCCCCATTGTTCCCTTCTCTACTTTCATCTCACCTATAATCTATTGTCCTCTCTCCCTAAGTAAATCCCCTACCCGTTGACCTGTTATTAGCTTTCTGACTCCACCTAGACTTTCAACACACAGGATTTGAGGCCAGCATTCTCACATGAGTGATAACATGAATCAGTTCTATTGGTGGAGCATTTAAATGATCTCTGAGCTTACTTAGAACCCGCTATTGTCAGAAAATAGAATAGTGCTCTAAGGAGTCACACATACTAGACTTAGTTGCTTAATTCACTTAGTGACTATGAATTGTAAAGTGTCCTGGATTTGGTATTATATGAAATACAGTTGGTCCAGTATCTGGACAATTAAAAGCCTGGGAATTTTCCATGTGATAGTATTTTTTGTTAGCTGTTATTGTCTCTATTGAACACACCAGAGGTTTTGTAATGAGGCGACTTATAGTGGTGTCCCTAAATATCCTCGGGATGAGGCCATTTCACTAGAAAGATCACATAATTAGAGCTCAACCAACCACCTGACTTCTGGAAAGAAGTAGATTAAAACTTTCACATAATATGAGATAAGCTTCAGGGTGCTGAACCCATATAACGTACTGTTATGTGGATGCAATGCCCCAGAGAGGGCTTGCAAGAGCTCTGCCCTTCCTTGTTTATGCTCTCTCCATCCTTTCTGTCCACTGGTCCTCAACTGAATTCTGGTAAATATTAAGTGAGGTTTTTCCATTGGTTTTTAGCAAATTCTCAAACTGGGAGAGGGGAGGGTCATGGGAATTTATGGCTTATAGCCTGTCACTAAGTAGTGGAGTCCAGACTTGTGAATGGTATCTAAAATAAAAAGTCTTATGCGACTGACAGTTTAACTTGTGAGACCTGATGATAACTTCAGACAATGTAAAAATCAAACTAAATTATAGAACATCCAGTTGTATCCACTGGAGAGTGTGTGTGGAAAAAAAAAAGAAACATCTATTCTCATGACTTAGTTCAAGTTCTCCATATCTAAAGCTCACCACTTTGTCTAAGTCCATCTTAAAATCATCTATTCTTTCTCAAGGAAAGTTTTCCGATGAATATTTCGCATGGAGTTGAGTTTTTATAAAGCCATCCACAGCATCATGTGTACAATGCCTTCCCCTCTAATCCCCATTCAGTTCTACACAGTGTTCTTGGAAATATTTCAGTGTAAGATAGATGACCTTTTAAAATCCAAGTCTGACAAAAGAATATTTGTTTAATCTCAAATAAGAACCAGAATGCAACAATTACATGAATATCAAAACCTAGAGCAAGGATACAGCCCCAAATGTATGAGGACCTAAGTTTGAGCTCCAAAATTACAACAAATAAGCAGAATAAAATAAATGTTTAAATATTGTAAATAGTTAACCTCAGTTAAATCTCACAAATTCACATTACAGAGTATGATTGGTATAAATTATTTTATTAAAAAGCCAATGCAATAATAACCCACCATTTGGAATCAATTGAAACACATGGGTGCCATTAGAGTGACTTTTGACCTCCTCTGATTTGTGGCACAGATAAGAATAAATGATGGGCTAATTAATTTGTGAATAGTTTTTTCAAAGTCTCTAAATCTTGACAAGTTAACGAATATGGTAAATAGTTGGCCATTTTAGGCTACCTTAAGTGCATTAAGCACTTTAAACTCTGAGCAAATCTGAGGGCCTGTCATTAACACTTGAAGAGTGTTTCCATCTTCCTAGTTTTCCTTGTGAGTGGACATTGATTGTTCATCTTCCTATAAACACTAATCCTTGCCTGTTTGCCACACAGTGGCCTTGTCTTCTTTTCTGATCAAAGACTGAATCACTATTTCTAGACCTACTTGTATATACATGTAATTTGGTTTATATGTTTGTTGCCATAAACTATAGAGAAAAGAACAGAACTAAGACATACCACGCACTTCACGTATGTATTTCTTGTCAAGCATATTATTTCCCTGAAACGTTACTCTTTGTGAACAGAAGGTTTACTTGTTAAGTTAAAGCATGTGTAAGAGAATATACATAAAAAAATGATATGGCAAGGCTAGGTAGCTTATTCACAGTTACATTGTTAGTAATACAGAGCCAAAATTTATACACGGGGCTGTATACTCTTTTTTCCAGAATGTTTCTCAGTCTTCTTGAAGCCAATCCTTCCCAGGCACTTGTTTTAAAATATACATTTGGGGCTGGAGAGATGGCCTAGCGGTTAAAAGTGCCGACCGCTCTTACAGAGGACCCGGGTTCGATCCCCAGCACCCACATGGCAGCCGAGAACCGACTGAAACTCCAATTCCAGGAGAACTCCAGTTCCAGGGGAATCTGACACCCTCTTCTGACCTCCGCGGCATTGCACGACATGGGTGCACAAACCTGCATGCAGATAGTACGTTCATACACATACAGAAATAAATAAAATTAAAAAAAATAAAAAAATAAAAATAAATAAATAAATAAAATATACATTTGTGGTTCCCTCTCCTATCTCATGGAAACATACTTTAGTATGTCCAGAAAGTTCATAGAAATGATGGACTTTTAAATGACAGTTAATAAATATTGCTCTAAAGGATCTAAAATGAGAATCACTTTTCCACTTGAAGCACGGTTTTATGGAAAGTGTCAGGCACCTGAAAATGTGTTTATAGTGACAAATGTCTTTTGGAAGATAATAATGGCTTTATGCAAAGTTAATGCTAATAAATCTTTTCTACAAAGCCCAAGTTAAGTCTAGCACTAAACAATTTCTTCTGGCACCAAAACTTCAAAAGGAAAGCAAGTGAGGACACTATTATAAATGTTGTTTTTCTGGCACTAGCTATCTAAAGATTAGTTGCATTGGCATGACTTTTAATCATGATGTATTTTATTATTAAGAATAAAAAAAGTATAGTCATTTCAAGAATTGAAAATATTAATGGAAAAATAAACCAGAGACTGAGATTTCCAAGAGAAAATCAGCAATTAAATGAGTCTCTCTCTCTCTCTCTCTCTCTCTCTCTCTCTCTCTCTCTCTCTCTTTCTTTCTCTCTCCTCCCTCTTCTCAACAAATAAAGCAAAGATGCACCACATTAACATTCAAGAGGAAATGAAAACAAAAAGACATGTGAGTTTTCAAGGAGGACACTATTAATCTGCTAGGCAGGGGTTACTTTTTAATAATTTCTAAAATAATTTTGTTCCAAGAGATTATTTGCATTTTCCCCCTTTATCTCACTATTTCAACCTGAATACAGTAAAACTTAGGAAAATCTTGCTGGCTTGGGAGTTGGTTCAGTGAGTAAAAGGCTTGCTTGCCCTACAAGTGTGAGGAACTGAGTTCAGATCCCCTGAATGCACATTAATCAAGGCTTGGTGCTGTGTATGCGGTCCCAGTACTCTTCCAACAAGATAGAAGGTCAAGAATCCACAGAACTTCCCAGCCAGCTAACCCAGCACATGAAAATGCAGACTGCAGAAGGACCTAGCTCAAACAGGCTAGGAAGTGCAGGCTCCCATCCAGGCTTGTCCTCTGACATCGTGTGTGTGCTGTGACAGGTGATGTGTGCTTTCACTGGTACACACGCACACACACACATATACACACAAAGATTTTTTTTTAAAGAAAAAATCCTTGGGCTGGAGAGAAGGCCTAGTGGTTAAGAGCACTGACCGCTCTTGCAGAGGACCTGGGTTCGATCCTCAGCACCCACATGGCAGCTGAGAACCATCTTTAACTCCAGTTCCAGGGGAATCCAACACCCTCTTCTGACCTCCGAGGCATTGCAAGACATGGGTGCACAAACCGACATGCAGACAGTACATTCATACACATACAAAAATAAATTTAAAAATTAAAGTTAAAAAAATTAAAAAAAAGAAAAATCCTTACTATCTCCAAAAATCCCAATGTATGCCAACTCACCCTGTATTAAAAAAAGAAAAATCCTTACTATCTCCAAAAATCCCAGTGTATGCCAACTCACCCTGTATTAAAAAAATGTGTCTTCTCTTATGTAGGGCCCCCTGAGCTTTTGTACAAAGCAGTTGTTCGTAAAGCATATTGGAAACAACAACAATAACAACAGAAAGGACTGCATTGAAGAACTGACTGAAACAGTGAACTTCTGCTCAAAACAGTCAACTTCCTCATGGAGAATATTGAGAAAGACTGAGAAAGAGATGAAAAGCATGTTTGGCAGAATGCATGAGCTCTTGCGTGGTGGGGGAATGGGAGGAAACACGGGTCTAGATTTGTTAAAAAAATATAAATAAATTTATGTGAAAAAAAAATTAAAGCTATATACAGCAAAAAAAAATGTGTCTTCTAATGTATTCAATTTGAAAGTAAGGGGAGAAGGAAGGAAGAAAAAATAAAGCAGAAAGAAACAGTAAGAAAGGAAAGAAAGAAGGAAGAAAGGAAGGATTTTCTTTAAAAAAAAAAAAAAAGAGACTCAATGAGGTGCCAGTAAGGCAAGGTGGAACTGCCTTGACCCTTTGGGGAGCTCAACACCCACCTCCAAATCTTCCAGCTTGGGCTCCAGACAGGTGCACTGACTCAGTGAGGTGCTGGTAAGGCAAGGCAGAGCTGCCTTGACCCTTGGGGGGCCAAAGTAGCAACACAATCTCCGCCCCACCCCTCCGTCAACCTGGTGGAGCTATGGTGCAGAGGATGTAGCAAGTGCAGCATTAGTGATTATACTCTGTGCAGCCAACATTGAGGTACCAGAATCCAAAGAAACAAATAAACAAACAAATCCACATACCGAAGATACAAAGAAAAAACAACATGGGAAAAGCTCATAATAAATCCACAACAAACTCTACCTACCCTACAGAAGATCCCTACTCTATCTACCCTACAGAAGATCTTTACAACAAAATCTCCAAGAAAGGAAGCCACAACACCAACCTTAGAAAAACAACTGTAGACATATTCAAAGAAATTAGAGAACTAAAAGGAGAGAATGAAAAACTCAAGAAGGACCTAGAGGCAGATAATTACAAACAGTGGAAAGAACTAAGGGGGCAGAGGCAGGCGGATCTTTGTGAGTTCAAGGCCAGCCTGGTCTACAGAGTGAGGTTCAGGACAGCTGGGGCTATAGGGAGGCCCTGTCTTGAAAACACCAAAATAAATAAATAAATAAATAAATAAATAAATAAATAAATAAATAAAATTAAAAAATCAAGAAGGTCCTAGAGGGAGATAATGACAAACAGTGGAAAAAATTAAGGGGAGAGATTAAAAAACTCAAGAAGGACCTAGAGGGAGATAATAACAAACCTTGGAAAGAACTAAAGGGAGAAAATGACAAACTCCAGAAGGAAGTGGAAGCACTGAAAAGATCCCAGGCTGAAATGAAAAAAGAAAGTGACCAGAAAACCAAGGAGCTACAAGATGAGAATGACAGGCTCCAGAGGGAAGGGGAAAATCTAAAAAAATCACAGGATTACATGAAAAAGGAAATTGAACATTCATCCAATCACCAGGAAAAGATGGGAAAAAGCCTCAAAAGCAGAATGGAAGAAGCAGAAAAAAGAATATCAGACATTCAGGATAATACAGAGCAACTAGAAAGCTCAAGTAAAGATTAGGAAAATTTTTAAAAAACACAAGAGTGGAGCAACCAGGAAATGTGGTGCACAATGAAAAGACAAAACCTCCACATCATTAGGTAGAGGAAGGAGAAGAATCCCAAGATAACACTATTAACCAGATCTTCAACAGGATAATAGAAGAAAATTTTCCCAAAGTGAAAAAAGAGAATCCCATAGAAATACAAGAAGCAAATAGACCATCAAATAGACAGGGCAAGAAAAGAAATTCCCCACACCATATAATTGTTAAAACACTAGATGCTCAAAACAAAGACAAAATACTGAAAGCTACTGCAAGAGAAAAACAACAAGTTACATATAAGGGGAAACCCATCAGATCACAGCTAACTTCTCAGTCCAAACTATAAAAGTCAGAAGAACGTGGACCAAAATATTCCCTGTGCTAAACAACTTTCGATGCCAACTCAGAGTAATATACCCAGCAAAAATGTCAGTTATAGTTGAAAGAGAAAGAAAAACCTTTCACAACACAAACAAGATGAAAGAGTACATGTTCAAGAAACCAACAATTCAGAAAATCCTCGAAGTAATCCAAAGAACAGGGAAGAACAATATCCCTAAACAATTAAAGAGAGAAATCAACAAAAGCATAAAAGAGTAAATAAACACCTAAACCAAGAATGCAAACAAAAAGTAAGGTGAAAGGAAGCAACACATATCTCTCAATAATAATCGTAAATACTAATGGTCTAAACTCCCCAATCAAAAGACATAGACTGTGAGAATGGATTCAGAAAGAGAATCCTTCTATATGCTGTCTACAAGAAACCCAGCTCACACTCAAAGACAGACACCACCTTAGAGTGAAAGGATGGAAAAAATATTCCAAGCGATTGGTACCAAGAAACAAGCCAGAGTGGCTATTCTAATATCAGACAAAATAGATCTTAAAGTAAAACTAATCAGTAGAGACAAAGAGGGCCATTACATCCTTGTAAAAGGAACAATTAACTATGAAGACTTCACAATCTTAACTGTCTATGCACCAAACTCTGGTGCACCTACCTTTATAAACATTACTCTGCAGGACCTCAAGACACAGATTAATCCTAACACACTAATAGTGGGAGACTTCAACACCCAGCTGAGCCCATTGGATAGATCAACTGGACAAAAAATAAAATAAACAGAGAGACATCAGAACTGAACAATACAATACACCAAATGGACCTAGCAGATATCTACAGAATATTCCACCCAAACACCAGAGAATATACTTTCTATTCAGCACCTTATGGAACATTCTCCAAAATTAACCACATAGTGGGACACAAAAGAAATATGAACAAATACAAAAGGATTGAAATTATTCCATGCATTCTATCAGACCACAGTGCAATAAAGCTCAATATGAACAACAGAACAAGGCCAACTAGCTACAAGAACACATGGCAACTAAACAACACTATCCTGAATAATGAATAGGTCAGGGAAGAAATAAAGAGTGAAATAAAAGTATTCATGGAACTGAACAAAAAAGACAATACAACACAACAAAACTTGTGGGATACTTTAAAAAGAGTCTTGAGAGGGAAAATTACAGCACTAAGTGCCCACATTAAAAAAAAAAAAAAAAACAGAAAGGGAACAAAACAAATAAACAATCTAACACTGCAGCTAAAAACACTTGAGAGACAACAACAAATGAACCCTAAACCCAACAGACAGGAAGAAATAACAAAAATCAGAGCGGAAATCGATGAAACAGAAACAAAGAAAACAATACAAAAAAAATCAATGAACCCCAAAGCTGGTTCTTTGAAAAGATAAACAAGATAGACAGACCTCTAGTCCAGTTAACCAAAAGAAAAAAAAAAAAAAAAAAAGTCAACGTAAATATCCAGATTAATTCAATGGGCATACTTATCAAAAACCTATACTCCACTAAATTTGATAAAACCTAAGAGAAATGGATGATATTTGAAATCCTAGGAACCAACAAAGCTTAACCAAGAAGAGAGTGACAGTTAAACAGACCCATAATATTTGAGGAAATTGAGGATGTAATAAAAAAAAAACAAAAAAAAAAAACTCCCAACTAAAAAAAAAGCCTAGGACCAGATGGATTCATTGCAAAATTCTATAAAACATTTAAAGAGGTCCTACAACCACTACTACTCAATCTGTTCAGAAGGATACAAACAGAGGGAATTCTCCCAAATTCCTTCTGTGAAGACAGCATCACTCTAATACCCAAACCAGGCAAAGATACAACCAATAAAGAAAGCTATAGACCCATCTCGTTAATGAACATAGATGCAAAAATTATCAACAAAATACTTGCAAATCGCATACAGACCCACATCAAAAAGATCATCCAACATGACCAAGTCGGATTCATACCAGAGATTCAGAGGTGGTTCAACACACATAAATCAAGAAATATCATAGAACACATAAATTGACTGAAAGACAAAAACCACATGATCATCTCAGTTGATGGAGAAAAAGCCTTTGACAAGATCCAGAATCCTTTCCTGTTTAAAGTCCTAGAGGGAACAGGACTGAAAGGAACATTCCTCAACATGATCAAAGGCATATATAGCAAACCCACTGCCAACATCATCCTAAATGGAGAAAAATTGGAACAATTTCCCTTAAAGACAGGAACTGGCAAGACTGCCCTTTATCGCCAATCCTCTTCAACATAGTGCTTGAAACACTTGCTAGGGCAATAAGACAAGAGAAGGAAATCAACGGAGTACTAATCGGAAAAGAAGTTAAACTACCCCTTTCTGCTATGAGATGATATGAGAGTTTATGTAAGGATGATAAAAACTCCACCAGGAAACTTCTAGAAATGATTAAGAGTTTCAGTAAAGTGGCAGGATACAAAATTAACCTGGAAAAATCAGTAGCCTTTCTTTACACCAACACTAAACAAGTGAAGAAGGAATACAAGAAGACCTTCCCACTCACAATAGCCTAAAAATCAATAAAATACTTAAGAGCAAACCTAACCAAAGATACCAACGATCTCTACAACAAAAATTTTAAACCCCTGAAGAAGAAGATTGAAAATGACATCAAAAGATGGAAAGATCTCCCATGTTCATGGATTGGAAAAATTAATATAGTAAAAATGTCCATTTTACCCAAACTGTTATACAGATTCAACACAATCCCAATCAAAATCCTCATGAGCTTCTTCACAGACTTGGAAAAATATCCATAAATTCATATGGATAAACAAAGGACCCCAAATAGCTAAAGCAACGATGAGTGGAAAATGTATACAGCAGGGATTGCTATACCAGATTTCAAGCTATATTACAGGGCCATAGTCATAAAGACAGCATAAAGACAGCTTGGTACTGGCACAAAAACAGACCCGTTAACTAAAGGAACAAAATTGAAGATCCAAAACTTGAGCTCATACAATTTCAGCCTCCTCATATTTGACAAAGGAGCAAAAAAAAAAAAAACCTCAATAGAGGAAGGATAGCATCTTCAGCAAATGGTGCTGGCTGGTAAAATTGGATCACCATTTGTAGAGGAACAAAATTAAACCCCTACCTCTCACCCTGTACAAAAATCAACTCCAATTGGATCAAAGATCTCAATGTGAAAACCAAAACCCTGAAGGTGATAGAAGAAAAAGTTGGCAACAACCTACTAGACATAGGCGTAGGAAAAAGACACTAAATCAGACAGCAACTGCACAGGAAATAAGGCCAACAGTTGACAAAGGGGACCTCCTCAAACTCAAAAGCTTCTGTACAGCAAAATAAACAATCAAGAAAGTGAAGAGAAAACCCACAGAGTGGGAGGAAATCTTCACCAGTGATTCATCTGACAGAGCATTAACGTCAAGAATATATAGACTACTCAAAAAACCAAAGAAGAAACAAATGACCTACTCAAAAGATGGAGTAAGAGCTGCACAGAGACTGCACCAGTGAGGAAGGAAAGATGGCTGAGAAACATCTTAAAAAGGGTTCAACATCATTAATAATTAAGGAAATGCACATTAAAACCACTCTCAGATATCATCTCACTCCTGTAAGACTGGCTAAGATCAAGAATACAAAAGACACCAAATTCTGGTGAGGTTGTGGGGAAAGGGGAACACTCATCCACTGCTGGTGGGAATGTAAACTTGTACAACCATTATGGAAAGCAGTGTGGGGAACCCTTAAAAGACTCAAAATGAGCCTACCACCTGACCCAGTCATACCACTCCTGGGTATATACCCACAAGACTCATCCTACCGTAAAGATACATGTACATCCATGTTTATTGCAGCTCTCTTCACAATAGTGAAGAACTGGAACCAACCCAAATGCACCTCAACTGACGAGTGGATGACAAAAATGTGGTACATCTACACAATGGAATACTACTCAGTGGTAAAGAAAGATGACATCATGAACTTTGCAAGTAAATGGAACTCGAAGCCATTATGCTAAGTGAAGTAACACAGTCCCAGAAAATCAAGTGGCAAATGGTTTCCCTCATTTGTGGATGCTAACACCAAATCCCCAGATGAAAGGCAAGGTGAACAACATTATTGTTATATTTCTGTTTATCTGAAAGCAACTATGTTGTTATAATGTAAATCTCTTAACAGACTCTAGAATTGATCTACCACTTACTTTCAGACTCTGTAATTACTGTATATGAGTGGAAAGTATGTATTCATATTTTAGAGTAATATAAAATTAAAGGAGGAAAGTGTGAATTCCTAAATATAAAAAAAGACTGAGAGAAAGTTGCAGGACAGTTGTGGCAGAGTGCATGATCTGGGGTGGGGTGGGAGGAAGGGAAAAGGGAATATGTCTAAACTGAACTGAGAAATTATATCTGAAATACACAAATCATCAATAAAAGCATTGTTAGAAAAAAAAGAACAAATGTCAATGGTTGACTAAGAACAGCAAGTATCAAACAGAAACAGAAGGCAAGAAGATAATTGATCATACAAAAGATATCATTGATCATAGAAAAGAGAAAGCATCGCTTACTGGGATGTTACTAATTGGAAATAAAAGGAAGAGTCTGATTTCAAAACTGGTTTAGATCATGTAAACATGCATGAAATGTGCATAATCATATAAAATTTCACATGAGTCAAGCACAAGGGCCTAAGACAGACATAAAGGAGAATTTCTTGATTAATGTTAGGACCCGAAAATGAATAATCTGATTTACAAACTTCCCTAATTCTCTACTTATCAATGCATAAAAGTAAGTTAAAATATAATCAGCTTTTTTACATTTCAAAAAATGATTTTTCAAAATATGTAACAGGTTAATTTTACCAGAGTACATCTGACAAGCTGGAAGAATATGAGAGAGGACAGGTATTCTTTTTTGACTCTAGCAGGTTGTCTGCCTGGGCATATTCAGTTCAGAAAGAAAAAGGTAGGCAACAGCTATAAGAATTAAGAGTTGTATATAAAGACTTTATGTTTGAAGAAGTGACAGGAAATATATGTGCATGCATCAAAGATGGAGACACAAATGCAGTCCACCAGACTTCATCCCCGTCCTCCCAATTGTGGGTATCTCAGTGTCAGGATATTCACTCTTTGTGATTCTTTCCTGTATTTCTTTTGATTATGTAGTACCATGAACATGGAGGAAATATTCTTAAAAGGCAACTCCTATTATTTATGTATAATATACAAAGGCTCTTCATAGCAATGATTCTATTTAGAGAATTAGTTTGAAGACTAAAGAGATGACTCAATGGTTAAATACATGAACTACTCTTGCAGAGGACCTGAGTTCAATTCCCAGTGCCCATGCGAGTCCTGTGACTCGCAAGTACATGTAACCCCAGCACCAGGAGGATCCTATGCCTCTGGCCCTGTGTAGATAATTTTACTCACATGTACATACAGACACAGACACAGACACATGCACACACACACACACACACACACATAATTTAAATAAAATAGATAATCACATTGTAGTTCTACTATCATTAAGGAAGAGCAGTGAAACAACTCAAATAAGCACCAATCTGCCCTTTCATATTTGATTCTTCAAAGGGGGTACCATCAATGCTCCTAATACGGCTTTATCTTAAAAAGATGCTAGGATAATGGGATATGATGGGATGATATGTAGATCCTGGTGGCATAGGGATGGTGGTTTCTAGACTTTATGATGGTAATAAAAACTCAAGACAGGAGTATAACATCAAAGACCTAGTCACTCACAACCCATATCTGCATTTTGTGCCACAAGATTCCTCTTCTGGTCTGGTTTGTATAGGAGAGTTCTAGGAGACATGGTCTTTTCTGTGAAAAATCCAGTGATCACATTTTTCTTTAAAGCAAATTGATAATTAATTAATCTGCTTTTCTTCATTTGTTTCCTTCATTGTTATTATCTAAGAATGAAGGTGCCCACCATAACATTTAGACAAAGTACCTCTAATCAAGAACTCATCTTGAAGAATGTCCACATTTTCATCTTAACAAAATACTACTTAGGTTGGGAGATGGCTCAATGGATTAGTGGATCTACTGTATAAACATGAGGACCTGAGTTCAAATCCCTAGTACCCACTGTGGCTATTGTACACCTGTAATCCTAGTACTGGTGTGGGGTGGGGAGATAGGAAGATCACTGAGGCTTGCTGACTGCCAGTCTAGCTTAGATTCAGTGAGAGAACCTGTCTCAAGAGAATATGGTAGTGGGGCTGGAGAGATGGCCTAGCAGTTAAGAGCACTGACTGCTCTTGCAGAGGACCCAGGTTCGATCCCCAGCACCCACATGGCAGCTAAGAACTGTCTGTAACTCCAATTCTCGGAGAACTCCAGTTCCAGGGGAATCCAACACCCTCTTCTGACCTCTGCAGCATTGCATGACACCTGTGCACAAACCTACATGCAAATAGTACATTCATACACATAAATAAATACATAAAAATTTTAAAAAAGAGAAAATGATAGAAAGACAGAATAGGACAACTGACATTCTCCTCCAATATCCCCATGCACATGCACAGGCACGCCTGTGTGCATGTGCCACACACAACTACACATACAAAATACTGCTCACAAAACTAATTTTCATTTTTATCAAGTGCATAAAACTGAAATATTTTTCAGCTTACACAGCAATAATTTAAACATTTATTTTTATGCATCCATTCTGATGAGAATTTATTATGGCTTCCATGGATCAAATGAATTGTTTTTTGCATTTTATTTATTTATTTATTTATTTATTTTATGTATAAGACTGTGTCACCTACATATGTGTAAGTGCACTTGTGTCATGCAGTGCCTGTGGAGGACAGAAGTGGTTGTTGGATCCCCTGGAACTGGAGTTATGTATGATTGTTAGCTACCATGTATGTTAGCTACCATGTATGTTGGCTACCATGTGCCCTGGATATGAACCAGGGTCTTCTACAAGAACTTTTAACCACTGAGCCAACAATCTGGCACCCCCAACCCAGTTCAAATGAATTCTTAAATTGAAGCCATTAATGTTAAATATGTTAGACATGATTTTATGACTGACATCTGAATATTTTTGCTTCCATTTTGCATGAAAATGGGCAAAAATATGCTTACAAAAGTTTCAAGGTAAATAAAAGAAACGCTTATGAATATATTTATGAAAATCAATATTATAATAGTTCAAAAAGAATAAATGAAAAGCCAAAGTGTCCATTGTGGCCCACTGTCTATAATCTCAGCTACTAGAGGAACTAAAACAGGGGAATCATAAATTCAAGGCCCTCTTGGGCAACTTGGCATGGTTTGGTCTCAAAACACAAAAAAATGGTTGACTATATTAGTTCAGTGGTATAGCACTTTCCCAGCATGTGCAAAGTTCCAGGTTCAACTCCTGATACTATTTAAAATAAAAAGAAAAAAGTAAATGAAAGCAAAGCCAGGCAGGCTGGTAAACTCCTGTAATCGCAGCATGCAGGAAATACAGGGAGAGTCTAAGACCAGCACTAGCTACAGAGTAAGTTTAAGGCTAGCCTGGACTACGTGGCAATAGTACCCTTCTAAAGAGCAAATAAAGAGAGAGAGAGAAATAAATATATGTAGACGAATACATAAAAGATATTTTAGCCAGGCTTGGTGGCACACACCTTTAATCCCAGCATTAGAGAGGAAGAGGTGGGCAGTTAGTTCTCTGTGAGACAGAGGCCAGCCTGGTCTCCATAGTGAGTTCTAGTCCAGCTGTGGCTACAGGGAGACCCTGTCTCAAAAATATTTTTTAAGATATTTTAAAAGCTTTAAGTCTAGCTTTAGAGTCCAGTTTATCTCACTAGCTTTGCCAAACACTGTGTGTTCCTGGGCCTTTTTAAAGCCTCAATTTTTCTTGTCTGGAATGCAAGGCAAATGCAAGTACAGCCTCACAGTGGTTTGTAGAGATTAGATAAGAATATTTGCACAGCAGTTAACATGGTGCTTAGTATATAGTGATAATATGACTAACAGTTACTGCATATCTATGCTGAGCCATCTTTTGTTTTTCAGTGTTTCAAAATATTTGCTGTAGCAGTAAAATTCCGGAAACTCAAATTTTTGTTAAATGCAAAATTTCCTCATTCAGGTGAGGCTTGAGGAATATTATGCTCTGGAATGCAAAAAGTTTATTCAAGCCAAATTGTAGAGTTAACTGCTTGAACTAATTTTGGCTTATTTATTTGCTCTTTAAGACAGAGACCGACTCTGTAGCGCAGGTTGGTCTTGAACTCACTATGTAAGCCAGGCTGTCCTTCTGCCTCCGACCTTGGAATGTTGGGGTTACAGTTGTGTGTCATCACACCTGGACTTAAACTAAGTATGAGGTAAATTCACACCTAAATTTATGATGTGCTGCCCTGAACCCCTGGTCCCTGCACATCTACCCCGAACCTGCTGTGCTCCAAGTTTTCCTCTTTTCTCTGATCTTTCCAGGTGCTTAGACTAAACACACCAGCATCATCCTTGAGTTCTTCTTTCACACTCATCCTGTCCATCTCCAAGTCCCAATGGCTCAACCTTCAAAATGTTTCACTACTTATCTCCATGTTCTCTGTTACTCAGTGTTGGACCTCTTTGAAGCAAACATGTATTTTCCTTTCTATAAACAAACAATAATTTTTACACTTTGTGCAAAATCTTTAAAAAAAAAAAAACTTTCATCCAGCAATGCAGTTAAAACATTTGACACAGCTTTTGCACAGATAACCACTATGAGAATTATTGATCACAGACTTGTTTAGTGACCAGTATTTCCCCGTTCAGTCTGGGTTGCGTTAAACCACCATCCCTCTTTTGCTAGCCCTGTGATGGCTCTCTGCTTTGTTCACCTCATTGCAACGTCTGTTTGTTTCACCGCTTGCTGTCCTTCCTTTTGGCATCGCCGGGGCCCCAAACACGAAGCCCCTGAGAGGAGGAAGAAGACATGTGTTATGTGTCCTTTCACACTGATCCTCACCAAGCAGCGTTTTCATGAGCGCCAGATTCACTGAGTTTTCAAAGAGGAAAAGCAACTGTTTGATGATGAAGGAAGTTTGGATTTAATTTTCACTTTGAGACACATGGATACTATTGCCCAGGAAACCTCTAGCATTCTGAAGATGTCTAAGTGTCCAGGCTCCAGAAGCCACCAACGGTACCATTGCATGTGAGGTGTGGCTCTGGTGGCTGTCAAGGAAAGGATTAAGAACTAGCTGCCGTCTAAGATCAGACAAATGTGTCGGCAGACTTTACTGCCGCCTAATCCTGGGAGTTGAAACCTGCATGCAGAACTTGCTTTTACAGAAAAATGTTTCAAATGTTACGGCAAAATAACAGTATCCATAAGAAATATAATTGGATGTGCAGTTTGTTCAGCACTTTCTATAGGTTTAGGACTATTTTAATCATATCTAATATGTTATTTCATTTCTTCTCTAGAATATAAACAAGCAGAAGACCAGTCAAATGGTTTTGAGGAGAGTTAGAAACACCTTAAATCTTCAGGGTAGTTCAAAGGCTCCTTTTAGCTCAATGCAACAAAAGACTGAGGTAGAAGGTTTAGAAGTACATAATTTTATACAGAAAAGTTTTCAGCGATGTTGTAGCAATCCATTAAAACATTCTAAGTTATGACCCAGAAGCAGCAATATTCTTGACTTCAACATGCTTAAAAGAATTAATATGTCTTAACTAGCCTTAAGTATTTTTCATGCCTCAGACATTTAGATGCACTGGGTATTTTTAGAATTCTTTTATTATATGAAATTTATATTATATATAAATAGCTTACCAGAGAAATTATTAGTAATTATTCAACTATAAGACCAATATTTTGTTATTTTGGTATTTTTTTTAGACAGGATCTCTCTTTAGTCCCACCTGGCCTGGAGCTCGCTATGTAGACAAGGCTGGCCTTGAACTCACAGAGATCTGCCTGCCTCTGCCTCCCGAGTGCTGGGATTAAAGGCATGATTTTATTATTTTTCCCCCTAGAGTTGGCGCTGTGCACCTGTAGATATTTCCAATTCAGAATATCCTATACTCTTTCTAGGGAAAAAAAAGGTTTAAATACAAATAGCAGCTCTTTCTCTCTAAATCAGGTGCTAGAAGCTGAACCCTGGCCACTATTCAGCATCTCTTCGTCTTTCCCTATCACCCTGAAAATTTCCTCACTCTAGTCTTCAAAGCATTATCCACTTTGAAGTAAAGAGTTCTAATGATGAGTCTTGCATTTTCCTTATTCCTGTGATCAAGCAAAACTAAGTTGGAAGCTTAAAATAAAAAAAAAAAAAGCTCAAATATTAACATGTCCACTGGATAGCTTTAGTTGTCAACTTGCCTGACACATCTGTGTTGAGGGAACTTCAGTTGGGGAATTGCCTCCATTGAGCCCATCTGTGGCCATGTCTGTGGGCTATTTTCATGATTGCTGAGTGACATAGGGAGTGGGGGGACTCAGCCCACTGTGGGCACAGCCAACCTTGGGCAGGTGGTCTTATATTGTATAAGAAGCAGGTTGAACATGGTTCAGGGAACTAACCCAACAAGTAGCATTCCTCCATGGCCTGTGCTTCAGCTCCTGCCTCCAGATTCCTGCCCTGAGTTCCTACCTAGGGCTCTCTCAGTGATGAACTATGACCTCAGAGATGTTAGCCAAACAAACCCTTTTCTCCCCAAGTTGGATTTAGCCAGAGTGTTTTTGTCATGCAATTGAAGGCAAACTAGAACATGATATTCTGTGTTTAATATCTACTGGTCATTGTGGCCTTTTATTGCCTTCTTTTGGCTCAGATGGTCCTTAGACAGCCACTCGTTACCCCCCATGCCACTTCCTGTGCTCCATTGATCTATAACTACCTCCTTTCTACAAGTTGCACAGGTAATCTAGGTCCAAACTAGCTAGCCTATATTGTAGCTAGGTCAGGGCTAGTAGCAGGACCTAACTTACTATAGCAGAATAAATCCTAAGACTTTTAATCAAAGCTTGAGGGAATTGAACAAGTACGATATACTCATGAAAAGTGATAAAGACTAGAGGGCTAGGAGAAGAGTCTGAGAATGGAGCTTAGATTTGAAGGGTTAGTTGTTATACAGTATGATCAGAGTGAAAACGTAGTTAATGTGCTGGACCGGGTAATGGGTAGAAGTCTAGAATATATATATATATATATATATCCCAACTTGCTCTCATATTAGAATAATATCCACAAACAGTAAGATAGACCACAGCAGAGTGGTGCATTTCTAAGGCTAAAAGAAACAACTTTCTTTCTGCTCAGGTTGTTAAGCCTGGAAAATTCAAGCTTAGTGCCAGTGGTCATCCTCCTGCCACAGTGAGAAGACTGTTTCCAGAATGACATGAAGCAGAGACAAACAGTAATGAGAAACAGGTAGAGGTAGAGTCAGAACGAGAGGGAGAGCAAGAATGCAAAAGTGAGACTGAGTGCAAGAGGAACAGGAACAAATGTACAAGTAAAGAGAAGCAACAAATTAGGAGTTGTTTCATGTAATTAAATTATAATCCTGGCCAATACATATTTTAGGTTATATTGACCTTTTGGTAAACATTTTTCAAGCATAAAATAGTGACATAGAAATTATATGTATGTCAGTATCAGAAATTTCCAAATGTTCTTATTAAAAATCATAAGTCAGTGTAGATTCTGGGAAATTGTTAAATCTAAAAAAAGTAATATGTAAAAATATATTGTAGCTGTAAGAAATGTTATATGAGGGCTGAAGAACTGGCTCAGTGGTTAAGAACACTGCTGTTCTTATAGAAGACCCAGGTCAGTAGATCCCAGCACCCACACAGCAGATAACAACCTTTTGTAACTCCAGTTCCTAGGATCTGATGCCCTCTTCTGTCCTCCATGGGTGTTGCATGACACAATTGCACTTACATACATGCAGTCACACTTTCTAAATCAGACAGGATCTGTGCAAAAAATAAGTTCAACAACTGACAAATGAGATACTATTAAACTCAGGAGCTTCTGGAGAGTGAAAGAAACAATCAAAAAAGTGAAGAGAAAACACACAGAGTGGGAGGAAACCTTCACCAGTGATATATCTGAAAGAGCATTAACATACAGAGTATATAAACTACTCAAGAAACAAAGGAGGAAGGAAAACAAATGACCCAATCAAAAGATGGAATAAAAAGCTGAACAGAGACTTCACAAATGAAGAAATAAAGATGGCTGAGAAACATCTTAAAAAGTGGACATCACTAATAATTAAGGAAATGCAACTTAAAACCACCTTAAGATTTCATCTTACTCCTGTAAGACTAGCTATGATCAAGAAAACAAAGAGGAGATCTCCGGAGACCAGCACAGGCAAGCCACAGGAAGGTAGGCAGCAGCTGAGTGCTTCAGCAAGGCTGATTGTTGATTGATTTAATCTAGTTAATCCATTAATCCAGTGACTGATTTCATCTATTAATCTGTTAATCCAGTTGTCTTTGGCTTAATTGGCTTTTGTGGATGTGGGAGCGGAGTTATCCTCCAACCACCTGGTATAAAAGGTGGGGTTGTGAGATCTCCTGAGGCCAGATGAAGGAAGAGCAGGAAGGCAGGTAGGAACTGGGTGCCTCAGCAAGGCTGATTGTTGATCCTTTAATCTAGCTGTCTTTGGCTTGATTGACTTTTGTGGCTGTGGGGGCAGAGTTATCCTCCCAGCTGGTGTTAAAGGTAAGGCCCTGTGACTCTTGAGATCTGAGATCTGAGGCCAGCGGAAGGTACCGGGGCACAGGCTGAAGGGACCTCCCCGCAACTGGGATTAAGAAGGCATCTGAAGGAAGCAAGCAAAGCAAGCCTTCAACACAGTGAAGAGGCATTTAGGACTCACATTGAAATACAGGCAAGGAGAAGCCCATATGCCAGGAACACGAAGAGGAGACAACACTGGAAAGGGGCAGGATAATCCCGCACCAAGCTCTACCAACTCTATGGAAGACTCCTGCAGTGGGATCTCTCTGGGGACGCCCCAGGACACAGATATCAGAAACACAATTGGGAACATGTTTAAAGAACTACAAGATTATAAAGAACAAATCAAAGAACTACGAAAAGAGAATGAAGAACTCAAGAAGGACCTAGAAAGAGAGAATGACAAACTCCGGAAGGAAGTAGAAACACTGAAAAGATCCCATGCTGAAAAAGATAAGGAAACCAAACAGGGAAGCTAAGAGCTACAAGAAGAGATTGAGTAGCTCCAAAAAGAAGTAGAAATACTAAAGAAATCAGAAGAGGAACTGAAAAAAGAAATCAAACACTCATCCAATCAAGAGGAAAGGAATGGAAAAAGCCTCAGAAGCAGAATAGACGAAGCAGAACAAAGAATATCAGACCTGGACGATAACACAGAACAACTAAAACCTCAAGGAGAGATTATGAAAAATTTAAAACTACACAAACGTGGAACAACCAGGAACTGTGGGACAGTATGAAAAGATCAAACCTACACATCATAGGAATAGAGGAAGGAGAAGAATCCCAAGAGAATAGTATTGATCAGATCTTCAACAGAATAATAGATGAAAACTTCCCCAAACTAAAAAAAGACAAACCAATACCAATACAAGAAGCACATAGAACTCCAAACAGACAAGATCAGAAAAGAAATTCGCCACACCACATCATAGTTAAAATGCTAGACACCCATAACAAAGACAAAATCCTTAAAGCCACAAGAGAAAAACAACTAGTGACCTATAAGGGGAAACCTATCAGAATTATAACTGACTTCTTTTTTTTTTTTATGTTCTCAATTTTTTTATAATTTGAAATTTCAGTTTATAAATTCACTTAGTAAAATTAAAATTTCTAAAAGTTTTTCCCTTTTTCCTTTTTTTATTTTTATTTTATTTTAATTTTTAATTTAATTTTTTATTGATGGTTGTTGTGCCCATTTCGATACAAGATCATTTTTCCAATTCAGATCAGGCATATTTCCCTTTCCCTTCTGCCCGACCCCTACCCCATCCCAGATCATTGTAATTCGCTCGTATTCCCCCTCTCCATAACTTGAACCGTTCTTTTATCTTAAATAGTGCGCAAACTATGAAAGCAAGAAAGAACCTGGAGCAAAGCATTCCCAAGTGGTTTTAAAGGACAATAAGAAAATGGCCAACCCAAGGGTTACTATACCCAGAAGAAATGTCAATTATAGTTGGAAGGAAGAGAAAAACCTTCCATGAACATAAACAACCTTGAAGATACATGTCCGGAAAACAAACCCGTCAGAGAATACTTGAAGCAATTCAAAAGACAGAAAGGGAAGGAGCAACCAACCCCCGGCAACCTAGAAAAGAGAAATCAATAAAAGCATAAACTGCAAATAGGTAGAAAACCTAAAAAAAAATCCCAAACTGGCAAAGGATATAAGGCAAAAGGAAGCAATACAAAACTATCAGTCATAACATTAAAAATTAATGGACTAAATTCCATTCCCCCAATTCCAAGACAAGACTTGGAGATTTGGATTAAGGAAAACCGAATCCATCGATCAATGCTGTTCTCCAGGAAAAAACACATCTTATCTAAACTCTTCAGGGACAGGCCAAACCACCACCCTTCAAGTACAAGGAAGTGGAAAAATATTCCAAGCAAATGGTAACCAAAAAGAAAGCAGGTGTTTTACTATTTTAAAAATAATCTGAAAATAAATAACTTCAAGTAAAAGAAAATCAGAAGAGAACAAAGAAGGCCCCATTACAAATTTTTATCAAAGGAACATTCACCAAGAAAATTTTTCACAATTACGAATATACAGGTGGATGCCCCCAAACACTGTGCATCAACTTTTATAAAGACAATTCTTTCTCCAGGACCACAAGTCAACACAAAAAAAAAAAAAAAAAAACTAACACCACCAGTAATTCATAAGTAGGGGATTTCAATACCCCACTGAGGTCCCTGGATAGGTCAACAGGACAAGAACTACACAGAAGACATCTGAACTGAACGATATGATACACCAAATGGACTCCATAGACCTCGTAATCAAATATTCCACCCTAAATACCAGAGAATACACTTTCTACTCAGACCCCACGGAACATTCTCCAAAATCGCGCACACAAGACTTTTTGTACCACATAAGAAACCCTCCACCAATAACAAAAAGATTGAAAATAAGGTCATGCCATTCTATAAGACCAACAGTGCAATAAAGCTCAACAATCACACCAGGATAAGCAAGCCCTACTTTTACTGCCCTACAAGACATGTGGAGACAAAAATCAATTCTTGGAATAAGAATGGGTCAGGAGAAATAAAGAAAGAAGAAATAAAAGCATTTCTTCCTGGAACTGAATGACCAAGTTGACATCAAACAACACAACAAAACCTATGGGATACCTTAAAAGCCAGTACTAAGAGAGAAGGTTTTTATAGCCCTGGGTGCCTTACATTAGAAAAACAGAAAAGAGCACAATGATGATCTAACACTACAGCTAAAGCACTGTGAGAGGCAACAACAATTGAACCCTAAGAAAAAAACCGAACAACAGGAAGAAATAACAAAACCAGGAGCAGAAATAAATGAAATAGAAACAAGGAACAATACAAAAAAAAAAAATCCAGAACCCAAAATTTGGTTTTTTGAAAGAATAAAAAAGGATAGACAGACCGCTAAGCCCAGTTAAACAAGAAGAAGGAAACAACTTCCAATGCAATTCAATACAATCCCAACAATCCGTGAATGAAAAGGGAAATATCACAACGGACAAGAAAAGATCCAGAAAAGCATAAGGGAATACTTCAAAAAAAACCTATACTCTTGCCCCAAAGTTTAACCACCTCGCCGACATTGGATGAATATCCTGAAATCCTGGGAAATCACCAAGCTCAACCAAGAAGAGCTCCACAGCTTAAACAGAACCAAAATACATGAAGAAATTAAAGACATAAAAACCTCCCAATTAAAAAAAAAAAAAAAAAAAAAAAAAGCCCAGCCCAGATGGTTTCACCGCAGAATTATATAAAAACATTTCAAAAAAGACTCACAACCATCAATACTGAAATTGTTTAGAAGATACAAACAGAGGAATTCTCCTCCCCAAATTTCCTTCGATGAAAGCAGCCATCAACTCTATTAAACCGCAAAACCAGGCCCCAAAGATACAAACTAAAAAGTAGAATTTAATAGACCAATCTCACCTAATTAACAAGATGCCCAAAATTCCTAACAGATACTTGGTAAAATCCCATATAACAGAACCCACATCAAAAAGGTCATCATCATGACCAAGTTGGATTCGATTCATACCAGAGATGCAGGGATGGTTTTTACAACATATGTAAATCAATAAAAGCACAAGCACATAAAGGAATCAAGAAACAAGAACACATACATACCATCATCTCAAATTGATGCTGAAAAAGCCCTTAACAAAATCCATCATGATTTTATGTTTAAGCCCTAGAAAGTGAATTTGATTGGAGGGATCATATCTTTATGTAATCAAAGCCATATAACAGGAAACCCATAAGCCAATTATCACCCGAAATGGGGAAACAACAGAAACATACCCTTTTTTAAAGGTAGGGAACTCAGCAAAAGGCTGCCCCTTTCACCACCTCCTCTTCAATATAGTGCTTTGAAACACTTGCTAGAGCAAATAAAGGCAAAGAAAAAGGAATTAAAGGAGCACTAATTGGAAAAGAAGTCAAGCTAACCATCATTTTTTTTGCTGATGATATGATTGTTTACGCAAGGGATGCTAAAAACTAAACCAAAACCTCACAAGAAAACTCCTAAAAACTAATTAACCGAATAACAACCAGCTTTCAGCAAAAGTGGGCAGGAACAAAAGTACACTAAAAAAAATCCAATGGCCCCTTTCCTTTTTTTTACACACTAAGAAAAAGACACTGGAGAAAGAATTCAAAGAGGACTTCCCACTCACAACACCAGCCCCCCAAAACAATAAAATTAACTAGGAAGCAACCCTAACCAAAGAAACCAAAGTCCTCTACAACCAAAAATTTAAAAATAAAAACCCTTTAAAAGAAAGAAATTGAAGAAGGAACCAAAAATCAGAAGAAGGGAAAAACCATCCCCCCATGCTCATGGATTTGGAAAAATTAACATTGAAAAATGTCCAATTCTACCAAAAATCTTATATAGATTTAATGCAATGCCAATCAAAATCCCCACAAGAAATTTCTCACAAGGCTTGGAAAAAAAAAAAAGTCTTAAATTCATTTTGGGAGAAACAAAAAGAACCCCGAATAGCCAAAACAACCCTTGAGCGGAAAAAGAGCTACACGGGGGGGGTGGGGGGGATCTCTATACAGGAATTCAAACTATACTACAACATACAGGCTACATCTATATCATAAAAACAGCTTGGTACTGGCACACAATAACAGAACCTGTTTGACCAATGGAAAAAAAAACCGAAGATCCAAACCTGAGCATATACATATTTTCAACGTCATCACATCTCATATTTGACAAGGAGCCAAGAAAGACACAAGAGGAAAAAAGACAGCATCTTCAGCAAAGTTGGTGTTGGCCAAAACTGGATCTATCACTTGTAGAAGAATGAAAATTTAACCCCTACCCTCCACACTTGTACAAAAGTCAACTCCACGATGGATCAAAGACCTCAACATGAAACCCCAAACTAAACTGAAGGCGATTAGAAGAAAAAAGTTGGCATCTAGACTACGGCCTATAGGCATAGGAAAAGATTTCACTAAATCAGGATCAGCAGCTGCATCAAGAATTAAGTCAATGGAGAATGACAGTTAACTATTTGAAAACCTCAACCAAGTAGTTGACAACCAATTGCAGCTGCTGTACTGGATGTGTGTCTTTACTTGAGCAGATTAATTAGTCTCCTGTTACATGGTATGCAGCTATTGATTCTGTCTCAATGGCTTTCCTTTTCTCATACGGTTCATAAGACACACCAGAACAATTTGCTATTTATAGACTGCAAGGCCAACAGTATATACCTTTCTACTGCTCTTAACCAACTCAGGGGTTGTGTCTCCTAACTCCTCCAAGTCCTCCAAGCCTTGTGCCATAACTTAGTTTAGAAGGGATCTTAGATGCTTGACTCTTCCACAAAATATCACCCTGGTCCACTATATATGATGTATGTGATTGACCCAGTGAAAGTCAAGATATCCGCGCATCTCAAGTGACAGTGTATACTTGAGAGAGAGCATAAATCTCCTGAGCTAGTTGGCCCCTAATGTCATACAAATGACTTGGTAATGGTAAAGCATCTTATGCGTTGAGCATGAGAAGATGGATTCTAATAATTCAAGGGCCTATCTCCCTCGGTGAAGTTTCTAGGAGTTCAGTGGCGTGGAGCATGCAGAGACATTCCTTCTAAGGTAAAGAATAAGTTGTTGACCTGGCCCCTCCCTCCACCAAGAAAGAAGCACAATGTTTTGTGGGCCTTTTTGGATTCTGGAGAAGCCAACATTCCTCATCTGGTGTGTTACTATGAACCCATATATCAGGTGACTCAGAAGGCCACAAACCTTTGAGTGTGGGGCTTGGAACAGGAAAAGGCTCTTCAACAGGGTCCAGGCTGCTCAGTGCCCCTAGGGCCATATGATCCAGCAGACCCAATGGTGCTTGATATATAGTGGCAGATAGAGATGCTGTCTGGAGTCTGTGGCAGGCTCCCATAGGGAATCATACAGAATTCCTTTGGGATTTGGAGCAAAGGCTCCTAACCTTCATCTGCAAACAACATTTCCCTTCTCTTTTGAGAGAAGCTCTCAGCCTGCTATTGGGCCTTAGTGGGAAACTGAACGTTTGACAATGGATCACCAAGTCACATGCCAACCTGAGCTGCCCATCATGAGCTTGGTGTTATCTGACCCACCAGACCATAAAGTAGGACATGCACAGCAACAGTCCATTGTCAAATGGAAGTGGTACATACTTGACAGGGCCCGGGCAGGCCTGAGGGCACAAGCAAGTTACATGAAGAAGTTGCCCATATGCCTATGGTTCCCACTCACTCCTGTGTTACAATGCCTCCTGGTGCTAGCATGCACCTATGCTTCATGGGTTTGCCTATGATCAGTTGACTGAGGAAGAGAAGACTTGGGCCTGGTTTACTATGGTTCTGCACACTATGCAGCACCACCCAGAGGTGGACAGCCTGCAGCATTACAGCCAATTTCTGAAACAACCCTAAAGGACACTGGTGAAGGAAAGCTTCACATTGGGCAAACTTCAGGCAGTGCACTATGTTGTGTATTTTGCCTGGAAGGGAAATGGCCAGAGGTTATCATTATAATATCTGATTCATGGGCTTTAGCCAATGGTTTGGTGATGGTCAGGGACTTGGAAGGAGCATGACTGGAAAATTGGTAGAAAGACATTTGGGGAAGAAGTACATGGACAGAGCTCTCTGAATGGTCAAAGGTGTGTGAAGATACTTGTGTCTCAATGTAAATGCTCATCAAAAGGTGATCTCAGCAGAGGATGTAGTTTAATAATCAAGTAGATCAGATGATCGTCTCATTCTGGTGGATAGTCCAGCCTCTTTCTCCAGCTATCCCTCCTGTTGTTGCTCAATGGGCCCATGAACAAAGTGGTCATGGTGGCAGGATGGAGGTTATGCATGGGCTGACAGCATGGACTCCCACTCAATAGGCTGATCTGGCTACAGATGCTCTCCGAGTGCCAGATTGCCAACAGTCAGAGAACCAACATTGAGCCCCCCGATATTGTGCGTATTCCCAGTGTGTACCAGCCAGCAACCTGGTGGCAGGTTTTTGACTACATGGACCACTTCCATATGGAGGGGACAGCGTTTTGTCCTTACAGGAATAGATACTTTTATCTGGTTATGGATTGTGCTTTCCTGCATCCTGCATGTAATGCTTTTGCTAAAACCTACCCATCCAGGGACTTACAGAATGCCCTTATCCATCCCACATCATGGTATTCCTCACAGCAATTGCTTCTGACCAAGGAACTCACTTACAGCCAAAGAAGTGTGCGATCTGTGGGCCCATGGTCATGGTATCGCACTGGTCTTACCATGTTCCCCACCACCCAGAAGCAGCTGGCTTGATAGAACGAGTGAAATGGCCTCTTGAAGACACAGTTCATGCCAATTAGGTGGCAATAACCCTGGAGGGCTGGGGAAAGGTTCTCCAGCAAGCAGTATATGCTTTGAATAACAGCGTCCCTCTATATGGTACTGTTTCCCTATAGCCAGAATTCATGGTCCAGGAACCAAGGGGTGGAAGTGGGAATGATTCCACTCACTATCACCCTTAGATGACCCAGTAGGAAAATTTTTCTTCCTTACCCACACCTTGTTTCTTCTGGTCTAATGTTTTGGCTCCAAGTGGGGAGTGCTTTTGCCAGGAGATACAGCAAACGTTCCATTGAATTGAAAGCTAAGATTCCTCCTGGCCACTTTGGGGCTTTCTACTTCTCCTTCTATGGCCTTTAAGCCAACAGGCTAAGAAGGAATAACAGTAGTAGGAAGAGTGATTTGATCCAGCTACCAGGGACGAAATTGGACTTTTCTCCACAATGGGGCAAGAAGATAATGTCTGGAAGGCAGGAGATGCTGTAGGGTGGCTTCTGGGTGCTACTACCATGTCCTATGACTAAAGTCAATGGGAAACTCCACAACAACCCAAACCAGAAAAGGACAATAAATAAATGGCCCAGACGCTTCAGGGATGAAGGTATGGGTCACTCTCCAGGAAAGAGCCAAGACCTGCAGATTGCTTGCTATGGTGGAGGAATACAGAATGGGTATAGAAGAAGGTATCATAAATATCAGCTGAAGCCATGGGACCATTTGCAGAAACAGTGGTTTGTAATAGATATTAACTTTGTCCTATTTGGTTAAGAATGTGCTTTGTTATTATATATTGTATATAGTGATACTTTGTGGCTGTTGGTCTCTTTTTGAATGTGCAACTGAGATAAGTTGTAAGTTTGTCATATTTAGGTTATTAGATACGTGAAGGACTAAGTGTTCCTCAAGGACATACCACCTACTTCTAAGATATAATCTTGCGATTGCAACGAGACACTTTATAACATGTTAGGTGGAATTATGACCTTGCCATTGTTTTCAATTGACATTTAAGCATAAACATAAGGAGAGGCTTTTATTGGGGTGTCAAGTTGCCAAGGGGTGGACTTGTGATGGTTAATCCTGTGTGTCAACTTGACTGGACTAAGGAACAAATAAGAGAAAAAGGATGTTTTGGATTGGACCACTCAACCCGGATGGCCCACCCCAAAATGTGGGCGTTACCCTTCTGCTGGCAGGCAGTATAAAAGAAAGGCCACGGCAGAAAGAGCTGGCCTTTTTTTTTCTCCTGCAGCTGCTGCTCTCTCATCTGGTGAGATGTCTTGCTGCTGCTGTGATCAACCTTTCGGATCCCAGCATGTACTGAGACCGGCAGATCTCCCTGGAACCATTTTCGGACTTCAGCACTAGATTGGGACTACTGAGACATCCACAGCTTTGTGGCTGAGCAGTTCTCCTGGATTCTCTCGGCCTTTCCAGTGCGGTGCAGCTACTTTTTGGACTCCTTGAACTCTGTCACGTGAGCAAATCAATAAATTGTATATAACTATATATTTGTCCTGTTACTTCTGTTTCTTTAGAGAACCCTGACTAATACAATAACAGAATGCATGAGCTCTGGCAGGGAGGGGACAAGGAAAAGGAAGTGGATATAAACTTGATTAAGAACTGTTGTATGAGGCTTCTTGCCTGTAAATTGGGATACCTGCAAGAAGAGAGGTGATAAGGCCCCTGCTGTTGAAGACCTGAGGTAAGCATGGGAAAGATGATGAGACCACAACTTGCAAGTGTACAGTTGGTCTCTTGGTACACCAGAGACTGCTACCAAGGCCACTAAAAAAAAAAACAATAAAGCAATATTGGCCTCCTTGAGGTCAAGCAAGACTCAAGCATCAGCTTGAGTGTCAGCATCAGCTACTACACCTCACCTGCCTGGAAATACTGTGCAGCAGTGGCAGCCATATGTCTGTATATCCCAAATCTAATTGGCTATTAGCTCTCCTTGGAAAAATAACACATGGCTGATGCCAAAAGCTTACATCCTCTAGTGTTTAGGAGATGTTATAAGCCACATTAAGAACCTTGTTTATATTTTACAGAAAAAAACAAACAAATTTTGTTTTATAAAGTTATTATATAAATATTGAAACTTCCATAATAATTAGTACTTTAAATTCTTATATCTAATTGTTGTCTTCATTAGTAGGATGGAAAGTTTATTCCTGAACAAACCATTCAGCCCAGAAAAGAAACAGCCAGAAACTGGTCAGAGTCCAAAACTACATCTCCAGAGAAAGTAGACTTTTTGCTTCTCATCCACCTGTGCCCCTTTTCTAAGCCTAGGGAACAATCTGCAGAAGAGGGGGTGCGGTAGAATGTAAGGGCTGTGATTGGGGTGAATGGTGAAACTACAGCAATATAGACTGGACGCTTATTTAATCAACTTGATTGTACATACAAGCCCCTCCACCAACCCTTGGGCTGTGTGGGTTTGGCCACAACTGCTTGAAAATTGGTTTTACATGAAGGATGCTTGTACACAAAACTTATTACTTCTTGTTAAATAAAGTGAAATAAATGAATGTAAATGGAAAGAAATGTACTCTTCTATGAAAAAAAAGAACCATTGTATGAAATACACAAAACTTCAATTAGAAAAGAATAGAGAAAAATAAATAATACATAAAAATATTTTTTTATTAATTTTATTTATTTCCGAATGTGTATGAATGTACTGTCTGCATGCAAGTTTGTGCACCCGTGTCATGCAATGCCACGGAGGTCAGAAGAGGTTCTCAGATTCCCCTGGAACTGGAGTTCTCCTGGAATTGGAGTTTCAGACGGTTCTCGGCCACCATGTGGGCGCTGGGGATCGAACCCGGGTCCTCTGTAAGAGCGGTCGGCGCTCTTAACCGCTAGGCCATCTCTCCAGCCCCATAAAAATATTTTTAAAAGAACTGTTTTATGTGGAGAGGTGAGTGCTGTGGGAACACTAAAGAAAAGTAAGTTTGTTTTTCCAATGAATAGGGGCACTAAAGTGCATGGAAGCAAGCTCTCCTAAATGGTAGCTAGAAAGGCTGGGGTTTGAGTTCAGAGATAATTGGGGTTTTTTTGTTTGTTTGTTTGTTTGTTTGTCTTTAGAGATAATTGTATACCATATGTAAGATGCCACGTCCAGTTTCCAACACAGTCAGAAATAAAATAAAATAAAATAACTAAACCCCAAAGGATAAGTAGATATTGTTGGTAAACAAAGTATGAATGAGAACACGAGAATAATCTCACAACACCAGAGACTAAATACACATAAATTGAATTGATTTATTAGCTCTTATCATTAACATCCTGTATGCTTAATTGGGAATAAAAGCCTTCAAGTTACAGCTATTAATATAAAGATCTTTTCTCAATCTTTCTTTTTTTTTTTGGTCTTTTTGAGACAGGGTCTCCCTGTAATCCCAGCTGTCCTGGAACTCACTCTGTAGACCAGGCCGGCCTTGAACTCACAAAGATCTGCCTGCTTCTGCCTCCCAAGTGCTAGGATTAAAGGTGTGTGCCACCACGCCCAGCTCAATCTTTCTTTTTAATTAAAGGTTGAAATTATATCAAATATAATTCGGGTTGTAGTGTAGTCAGACTATAGGCTTTCTTCTGAGGATCTGGTTTAAATGTTGCTTCTACCACCTCACTAGCTTTATGAGTTTGATCATATTTATACCTGAGATGTCTCAGTTTCCTCATCCGTAAAAGAAGAGAACTGCACTTACAGTCTTTGGTTACATGAGAATTGTTTGATTAGCATAATATTCAGATCCTTGTTAAAAAAATCAGTTGTTGGCAGCTGTTAATAGGAGGGTAGAAAGACTAATTTGTAGCAAGAATAATGAGATTCTGGGCAAAAACAGAACTTGATCTTTGCCTAAGACAAAATCAAAAATGCATATCAGTTGACACATAGCAACTGTGTGGTATACAGTTGTAAAGGTGAGATCCATATGTGTAACCATGGGTCCAATATTTAGGGGGTAAAAAGATCATATGTAGGTTGATAACTTTAATTCCAGCACTTAGGAGGCAGAGGCATGAATATCTCTGTAAATTTGAGGCCAGCCTGGTCTATATAGTATACTCCAGACCAGCAAGGCCATATAATGAGACTTTTACTCAAAACAATGACAACAAAAGGTTATCTGTATCAATATTGCATCAATATCTGGTGTGTTTGGATGGTTCAGTCTAGATTTTTCTTCTCAATGACAATTTCCCTTTGTATGGACAGTTCTTAACAGAGACAGAAGGAATGACATTACCACAGTACTTGAAGCAAGTAAAGAATGGATCTTAATGGTGAATATTTTAAAATTCCACACCACAGCCAGCCTGCTTTGCAAAGGCATATTTTACCAGATCTTGTTTTGAAAGCAGTTTATGACTGATATTTAAAAGATTTGTCCTTTTACAACGCACTCCCAACAGTGCAAACGGAGCCAGCAGTGCGATTTTTTATGCTTGTCGTCAGCAGGTTAACGTTCCCCAGCTGTCCGTTCACGGGGCTAGCAGGGCCTATTCATACAGTGAGTGCTCTGCAAGGCACAATGTGCTGAGATGGAGGAGAGGACTCCATCCCTCTGCTCAAACAAAACTCAAACCACGCACTGAAGAACTGACAAATTAAATCACATTTCCATTTCTGATTTTTCTCCAATATCTATTTAAATGATATCTAAGTGATGGCAAATGTATTGATTGATGACAAATTGATGACAGATACATGAACCAAAATCCTCAAGTCACTTTCTCTGTTCCTGGTGGTAACCATTGACGGTAATACAGCAATGTTAGCAGCGCTTCACCCTACCTATATTCATTTTGTTTTGTTTTTAATTACTTTACTTTTTTCATTTTTTTAACAATAAGTAATAATTTATGAGTACAAGCATCCTTCATGTAAAACTGATTTGCAAGCAGTTGTGCCCAAACCCACACAGCCCATGTGTCCCACCATCCAGTGGGGGGGGAGGGTTGTATGTTCAATCAAGTTGATCAGATGAGTGTCCAGACTCTATTGCTGTAGTTTCACCATTCACCCCAATCACAGCCCTTACATTCTACCACACCCCCTCTTCTACAGATTGTTCCCTAGCCTTAGAAAAGGGGCACAGGTGAATGAGAAACAAAACAGTCTACTTTCTCTGGAGCTGTTGACTTGGACTCTGGTCAATTCTGGCTGTCTCCTTTCATGGGCTGACAGTTTGTCCAGGAATAACCTTTCAATCCTACTAATGAAGCACAAGCAATTAGATATATAGGTATTTAAACAGTACTAATTGTTATGGTAGGTTACTTTGGTATAGACACAGATGTTTGGATGGTATGTTAATCCATGAATTACATTTTTTTCTGTTAAGTATGATAGGGTCTTACTGTGGCTTATAACATCTCCTAACCATTAGAGGATGTAAGCTTGTGGCATCAGCCATGGGTTATTCCTCCAAGGAGAGAGCTAATAGCCAATTAGATTTGGTATATACAGGCATATGGCTGCCACTGCTGCACAGTATTTCCAGGCAGATGAGGTGTAGCTGGTGCTGCAGAGGAGTCTTGTTTGACTCAAGGAGACCTATATTTGCTTTATTGGTTTAATGGCCTTTGGTAACACTCTCTGGTATTCCAGAGACCAACTGTACACTTGCAAGTGCGGTCTCAATGCATCTTTCCCATGCTTACATCATGTCTTCGACAGCAGAGCCTTATCGCCTCTCTTCTTGCAGGGATGCATATTAAAAGAACAGCAACAGAAAGACTGCATCAGAAAATGGACTGAAATGGTGAATTGGGAAGGGTGGGAGGGGCAGGAGAGGGACATGGGTGAATACTCAATTAATACATATTTAATTGATGTGAGTTCAACAAGTATCCAATTTTGCCCAGACTCTGTCTGCAGGTTACATGGTGTTTTAGGACTTAATAAAAGTAAATATGTGTATATTAAACAACATTGGTTTAAAGGTTCGGATAAAAATGCTAGTGCACCTGAGTTAATTAGAAATATAAATTGTTGTTGTCCACATCTGTTTTCCTTAAAATCTCTATAACGATAACTTTGGGATTGGCACATACAAATGTTCTCTATAATTTTTCTGTTGTACAGTAACACCTTGTAGCATTCTCTTTTACCCATAGGATGATTTAACTTAAAAAAATTAAGTTTGCTTCCCAAGTTAACCACATACCGTCACCCAAAACAGCATGTTTTTTGTTTTTTGTTTTAGATAATTGTTTCTCTACATCAGGCTAATCTCAGACTTGTGAGAATCTTCCTGCCTCTTTTGCCTGTAAGTGCTGGAACTGAAGCCACAACACCTGCATTTTTTTAAGATTTTAATTTTTGAGTGGTGTGTGTGTGTGTGTGTGTGTGTGTGTGTGTGTGTTTCCCACAGAGACCAAAAGAGGCCATTAGATTCCCCGGATCTGGGGTTACAGATGGTCGGTGGTGAGCCACTTGTCATGGGTGTTGGACACTGAACTCAGATCCTCTGCAAGAGCAGGAAGTGCTCTTAGTCACTGAACCACCTATCCAGCCCCTCGATTCTGTATTTAACACTTAAGATTACTTCCACAAAGTGTGTTGGCAGAAAGTGCCAGGCCAAGAGGCACTTAGTGAAACTGTATCCACTTCTAGCCTGACTGTGTGTGAATTCCCTTGCTCCCTGCAGGTCTCTGCCCCTCAATATGTGCCTTCTTTTTCCTTTCCACTTTTGGTTCACAGTGGTATGCCACCATGGTAGTATTTATAGGACTTGTGACTTTGTGGCTTCATAGTTTAAACCCAGGGTTTATATTCCCAATAAGAAATATTCACACATAAGTTTTGTGCATTTGGCAGGGCTGAGCACTCCACAACAAACACATTGAAACACTTTCTTCCCTTGTGCTCCCTCTCATCCCTGTTCAGTTACTGATTCCTACAGGCTGACAGCTCCTCCTTCTTAATTCTGAGTTAAGGATTCCTGTACACACCTCACCTTGAATTGTAATTATCTCCCTGAATTCAGAGACAACTATTTTTCTTACAAAGGAACATAGTTATTTTTCCAGTAGATATGCGCTGAAGTTTGTTTCTGTTGTTATTTCTAATCACTCTTTCCCTTCCTGTTCTATGATCACCATATGTTCTCTCCACCTATGCAGTGGTGGTGGCATATGGCTTTGATTAACCAGTAGGATGTGAGTAGATCTAACCTCTGTAACATGCCTAGGCAGAAGCTTTAGGTTCATTCTTCCTCTTCTTTCTGCCATTCATGATGAAAAAAAAAAAAAGAAGAAGAAGCTGGGGCCAGAGAGATGGCTCAGCAGTTAAGAGCACTGACTGCTCTTGCAGAGCACCCAGGTTCGAGTCCCAGCACCCACATGACTGCCAAGAACCGTCTTTAAACCAGGTGTGGTGGCACACACCTTTAATCCTAGCACTAGGGAGGCAGAGGCAGAGGCAGGTGGATCTCTTGAGTTCAAGGCCAGTCTGGTCTACAGAGTGAGTTCCAGGCCAGCTGGGGCTATAGGGAGACCCTGTCTCAAAAAAAAAAAAAAAAAAAAAAAAAAAAAGCACTTTTCAAATGGTGGCTAAATCTCAGCAGAGACTGGAAACAGGAGCAACAAACAGCTGTTATACATCACTGAGATTTGGTGATTGTTTGTTGTCATGATAGAAGTTGACTATTGAGATTAGTAGCTAGAAGGGAGACACTACCAGCATTACAACTGCAATAAAAATATAGATCATGGACTATTTCACAATGCCTGTTATAGGAGCTCTGCTAGTGCATGAGGCTGAGAAAATCACAAGGTATACTATGAAATGACGACATTCAGACGCTGAAAATATACTTAGTATACTTGAGGTTTTGGTAAATGATTTCCAAAGCATAATGTTCATAGGCCCAGATTCCTTTTAAAACACTACGAGGAGTAAAAGATAAGCTAAAAAGCTAATTGGCCTGTTTGCAATTTAAGAACATGATCAAACTCTAGATATGGAAATACTACAGAAATATGGTCAATATTCAGGACAATTTTAGAGACTAGGAGCTTTAAATCTAACCAAGTTAGAAGGACTTGGTTAACGCCCTTGCCTTTCCACTGAATATATATTCTTCCCTGTGCATTACAACACGTCAAAAATGAACCTGAATTATGAAGAATTAGAACATAAAGAACCTTTTCATTAACAGGGCATTCCGTGATCTTCTGTAATGTAACAAACCATAACTTTGAAAAAAAGGATAGGTGCTGGGGTGAGTGCACACCCTTAATCCCAACACTCCAGAGGCGGAGGCAAGCAGATCTCTGTGAGATGAAGTCCATCCTGGTATAGCAAACTGGGACTATGGGAAAAGCCTGTCTTAAAAAAAAAAAATGAAGAAAAAAGGGATAAATCGGAGTTTATAAAAATTTTAAACTTCTGAAGCTAGGGAGATGGCTTAGCAGATAACAGTGCTTGCTATGCAAGTGTGAGGAGTGGTTTGTATCCCCAACACCCAGGTAAATGCTGGATGGTCATGGCACTCCATTGCCTTTCGATGTTCTTCCCCCCTTTGACCAGAGCCAGCAGATTCTCGGGACTGCAGGTTCTCCAGATCGCTCGAGCCAGCTGAGGTCAGTGAGCCCCCCCCCCCCCGTTCTTAGCCCTGGAAGAGAGGGCGAGAGAGAAGGTACTGGGAAGCCCAGAGAGAGGGAGGAAAAGAAAGAAAGGACAAGGAAAGGATGGACTCAAGAATGAGGCCGAGAGAAATTCCACGGAGCAATAACTCAACTTTACTTTTACAAACTGGGGTATTTTTTTTTTTTTCAAAATGGGGTATTTATACTGGACCTTGTGAGGCACAACTGGGGGTTGAGGCATACAGGAATTTACACCATATACTCCAGATCACTACAGGAATGTGACAATGTTTTGCCCAAAGCATCAAAGATAATGGCACCAGGCAGGTTCCAAAAGCAAGCAGGAAATCAGCAGGACTCCAGCCTGAGGGCTGGGAGTTACCAGCTGGCTTTCTAAATGCTTCTGCCAAAGGGAAGTCCACCTGTAATCTCAGCATGTGGGAGGTAGAGCAAATTGGCTAGCTAGATTAGCCAGATTGGTGTACTCTGGGTTTAAGTGAGACTGGTCCTCAATACATAAGGTAGAGATGGATTGAAGAAGAAATCAGATGTCAAAGTCTGGCCTCCATATGTACAGCAGCCACATACATGCACTCTTACAAAGGCATATCCACACATATATAAACATACATACACATATGCACACCACATACCTATATACAAAAAAATTAATTTCTGCTACTCAAAAGATACCTGTAAGAAAATGAAAAGATGTGGGCTAGAGATTTGGCTCATTGGTTAAGAGCACTGTCTGCTCTTCCAGAGTACTCAGATTAGATTACCAGCACCCACATGGCAGCACCATCCATAACTTCAGTCCCAGGAGAACTGACGCCCACTTCTTGACTCCTTGGGCATCGTATGCCTAGGTGTACTTACACACATTCAGGCAAACACTCACACATGTAAAATAAAAATGAATAAAAATTTTAAAAAAGAAAATGGAAAGTGAAGCCACTACCAAGCCTAGCACAATTAATTATATTACATATAGGCAATATAATAGAGATTCTGGTTTAATATAGTCCCTTGATTTTGAACCCTGGAAGAACAAAAATCAAACAAATATAAATGCTGACATTGCAAAAAAATATGGAATTACAGAGTGAAATGAACAGGAAGGATAGAAATCTGAACATTTGTTAATAGCATCCTATTAACATGGACATTGAAGAGAAATTTGATAGTCAACAATGTAGGTGATAGGAATTTCATCACAAGATTTAAAATTGTCAGTTCCTTTGAAAAGACCATGTGCATGATGCCCCCCTGTGAGCCCTGAACCCCAACCCAAAAGTTTGTAGGCAGTTGCAGAGCTCAACTTCAGCTCAGACAACTATTCTTCCTTGCATACCCACATCAGGACCTGAAGAGTAGTTGTATATAAACCCTGAAACCTGACATACGGATAGGACAGTTTAACCAAAAGAAGAGAAAGAGCACAGAAATTAATAAAATCAGAGATGAAATGCAAAACATTACATCAGAAATTGAGTAAATTCAGAGTATCCTAATGATATACTTTAAGAAAATCCAATTCTATGAATTTGGAGAATCTAAAAGAAATGGATGAATTTCTAGATATATACAATGTATTAAAGTTAAATCAACATGACATAATATAAACAAACCCATAAAAACCAAGAAGATAGGGGCTGGAGGGATGGCCTAGCAGTTAAGAGCGACGACCGCTCTTGCAGAGGACCCGGGTTCGATCCCCAGCACCCACATGGCGGCTGAGAACCGTCTGTGACTCCGGTTCCAGGAGAACTCCAGTTCCAGGGGAATCCGAGACCGTCTTCTGACCTCCGCGGCATCGCACGACACAGGTGCGCAGACCTGCATGCAGACAATACATTCATACACATAAAAATAAATAAATAAATAAAAATTAAAAAAAAAAAAACCAAGAAGATAGAAGGAATAATTAAAAATCTCCCAACAACAACAAAAATCCCCAAACCAGATAAATTCAGTGGAGAATTCTACAAGACCTTCAAAAATGAACTAACACTAAGCAAGGTATGGTGTCACATGCCTTTAATCCCAGCACTTGGAAGACAGAGGTAGGAGGATCTGTAAGAGTTCAATGCCACCCTGGTCTACATAGTGAGTTCCAGGCCATCTGGAGCTACAGGGAGACCCCCATCTGAAAGAAAGAAAGAAAGAAAGAAAGAAAGAAAGAAAGAAAGAAAGAAAGAAAGAAAGAAAGAAAGAAAGAAAGAAAGAAAGAAAGAAAACCAAATTCTTTTTATGAAACCCTCATACAAAAAAATAGAGACCCAACAACAAAAAGGAAAATCATAGAACAATCTCCTTAATGAACATAGATGAAAAAATTATCAATAAAATAATTCTGAATCAAATTCAAGCCCACATAAAAAAAAGCAAAAAGATTGTCCATCATGACCAATTGGCTTTCCCATAGTAATGGAGGAATGGTTCAACATACCCAAATCCATAAATGTAATCCCCCATATGAACAGATTCAAGGACATGATTATCTCATTAGCTATAGAAAACACCTTTGACAAAATCCAACATCCATTCAGATAAAAATCATGGAGTATCTAGGGATACAGGGGACATATCTTAACATTATAATGGCAATATACAACAAGCACACAGTCAACATCATATTAAACAGAGAAAAACTCACAGCATTTCCATACTAAAATCAGGAAAAGAGAAAAATGTCTGCTCTCCATTTCTTTTCAGTACAGTGCTTGAAGTATGGGCTAAAGTAGTAAGACAAATGGAGGATTTAAAGAGGATACAGTTTGGAAAGGAAGAACTCAAAGTATCTCTATCTGCAGATGATGTGATTCTATATGTAAAAAACCCTAAAGACTGACCCAGAAAACTCCTAAAGCTGATAAACACATTCAACAAAGTACCAGGATGCAAAATATCCACAAAAATCAGTATCTTTCCTACATACCAACAACCAAACCAGGGAAAGGATCTTATTTACAATGGCATACAAAAATGTGGAAGTATGATGTTGACTATAGGTTTATTGTACATAGCTTTAATTGTGTTGAGGCATGTTCCATCCAGACCAATTCCTTTTAGGACTTTGAACATGAATATGCGTTGGATTTTATCAAAGGCCTTTTCTACATCTATTGAGATGATCGTGTGGTTGTATTATATGTTTTATTACATTTATTGACTTATGTATATTGAACCATCCCTGAATCTCTGGGATAAAGCTGACTTGATCATTATGGATGATCTTTTTAATGTATGTCTGTATGCTGTTTGGGAGTATTTTGTTGAGTTTCTTTCTCAGTATGTTTGTTGGTGGTTAAATGGAAGTAGATGAGGGATTAGGGGGAGAGATAACTAACACTAAAGGGCTTTAGAAAAAGTCGTTTGGAAACCTACTAAAAACTAAAGAAGCAGTATAAGTAAACTAGAATTTCCACCACTGGAGCTAGAAAGCAACAAATAATATCCACAACTGAGAAATTACAAAAATAGCTGTAAAAGCATGTTATATATCTGTGTAATTAATTGAATGAGTAAAACATCACCATTTGACCTTTAAGAAACTCGGTTAGAGCCACAAAAAATAACTAAAAGGGAACTTTGCTTTTTCTTCTGTATTAATTCACTAATATTTTATTTTTTGTGTCTGTATGGAAAGCCTCCATACCTAGGGTTAACACTGAATAGCGATATTTCTAGGAAGTTCTTTCTTTGTTATACCTCTCTGAATGACACAGATATTTACCAATGAGCAGGCAAAAGGTAAATAAAGTTGTTTCTTCTTTAAAGAAAAGAAAAATTATTTTTTTTAAATGTGGCTAGAACTTGGTTGGTAGACTATTTGCCTAGCTTAAATGAAGCCCTGGATAGAAGGACAGCCAGTGGCACACACAGTCATTTCCCAGGTGGGTCTCTGGTGCAAGGGCTTGCTGCTGCCCACCCTGGGCAGTATCTGCCACCCACTGCTATAACCATAGAGAGGAACTCTGTGCATGGATAGAAGGACAGCCAGCAGTGCACACACTCATCACCCAGGTGGCATCTGGTGTGCCGGCCAAAGGAGTAAGAGCTTCCCCCACCCCGCCCCTGCCAAGCTACTGGTACTATGGTGGAAAGTATAAGTTGCTGGTGCTGTGGTTTACTGTATTTGGGACGATCCAGCAATGTCAGTGATTCTAGGCTGAACAGCCAAAGCTGAAGAAGAAACCAGCAGGAAGCAAACTGAGTGACCAACTAGTCCACCAAATTAACATTTGAGATTAGCAACAGAAGCCAAACAAACAAACAAAGGGGGAAAAATACACATGCCAAAGACACAACAGAGAAAAACAACAATATGGGAAAAGCTCATAATAAATCCCCACCAAACTCATCCAGTCCTGCAGAAGAACACAACAACGAGATCTCCCTGGAAGGAAACCAAGACACCAACCTTAGAACAATTGTAGACATATTCAAAGACTATAAAGAACAAATCAAAGAACCAAAGGGAGAGAATGAAAAGCCCATGAAGGAACTAAAAGGAAAGAATGATAAACTCCGTAAAGAACTAGAGGAAGAGAAATACAAATTCCAAAAAGAACTAGAGGAAGAGAAATACAAACTCCAAAAAGAACTAGAGGGAGAGAATGACAAACTCCAGAAGAAAGTGGAAGCACTGAAAAGATCTCAGGCTGAAAGGAAAAAAGAAACTGGCCAGAGAAGCAAGGAGCTACAAGAAGAGAATGAAAAACTCCAAAAGGAAGTGGAAATACTGAAGAAATCATGGGATGAAATGAAAAAGGAAATCGAACCTTCATCCGATCAGCAGAAAAGGATGGGAAAAATCCTCAGAAGCAGAAAGTATGATGCAGGAAAAAGAATATCAGATCTACAGGATAACACAGAGAAGCTAGAAACCTCAAGTAAAGATTATGAAAATTTTTAAAAAACACAAGAGTGGAACAACCAGAAAATGTGGGAGAAAAGACCAAACCTCTGCATCATAGAGATAGAGGAAGGAGAAGAATCTCAAGAGAATGGTATTGATCAGATTTTGAACAGAATAATAGAAGAAAATTTCCCCAAACTGAAAAAAGCCAAACCCATACAAATACAAGAAGCACATAGAACAACAAATAGATAAGACCAGAAAAGAAATTCCCCATATCATATCAGAGTTAAAACACTAGATGATCAAAACAAGGACAAAATACTGAAAACCAAAAGAGAAAAACAAGTTACATATAAGGGGATACCCATCAGAATCACAACTTACTTCTCAGTGCAAACTATGAAAGCCAGAAGAACATGGACCAAAGTATTCCCAGTGCTAAATGACTTTAGATGCCAACCCAGATTACTATACCCAGCAAAAATGTCAATCATAGATGAAGGAGAAAGAAAAATCTTTCATGACATTACCAAAATGAAAGAGCACATGTTAAAAAAAAAAACACTTCAGGAAATACTCGAAGCAATTCAAAGAACAGAGAAAAGGAGCAACCATCCTTAAGCAACCCAAGAGAGAAATTACCAAAAACATAACAGTAAATAAATACCTAGACCAAGAATGCAAATGAAAAATAAGTTGATAAAAAAAAGAAAGAAAAATAAGTTGAAAGGAAAGAACACACATCTCTCAATAATAACCTTAAGTATTAATGGTCTAACCCTCCCCAATCAAAATACATAGACTGGGAGAATGGATTAGGAAACAGAATCCATCTATATGCTTCCAACAAGAAACCCATCTCGTCCTCAAGGAAAGACACCACCTTAGAGTGTAAGGATGGAAAAAATATTCCACACAAATGGTACCAAAAAGCAAGCAGGAGTGGCTATTCTAATATCAAACAAAATAGACCTCAGAGTAAAATTAATAAGAAAAGACAAAGAGGGCCATTATATCCTTATCAATGGAACAATTAACCAAGAAGATTTAACAATTTTAAATTTTTATCCACAAACTCTGGTGCACCGAACTTTATAAACACAATCCTTCAGGACCTCAAGACACAGATTAATCCCAACACACTAATAGTGGGGGACTTCAATACCCAACTGAGTACCTTGGATATATCACCTGGACAAAACATAAACAGAGAGACATCAGAACTGAACAATACAATACACTAAGTGGACCTAACAGATATCTGCAGAATAGCCCACCCAAACACCAGAGAATATACTTCTACTCAGCCCCCCATGGGACATTCTCCAAAATTGACCACATACTGGGACACAAAAGAAATGTCAACAAATACAAAAAGACTGAAATTATTCCATGCATTCTATCAGACCACAGTGCAATAAAGCTCAATATTAACAACAGGGTAAGCCCTACTAACTATAAGAACACATGAAGACTAAACAACACAATTCTGAATAATAAGTGGGTCAGGGAAGAAATAAAAAATGAAATAAAACCATTCCTGGAACTAAAGGAAAATAACAATACAACACAACAAAACCTATTTTAAAAGCATTCCTAAGAGCAAAATTTATATCCCTGAGTGCCCACATAAAAAAAAGAACAGAAAGAGGCCAAATAAATGATCTAACACTGAAGCTAAAAACACTTGAGAGACAACAACAAATGAACCCTAAACCCAACAGCCAGGAACACATAACAAAAATCAGAGCAAAAATCAATGAAATAGAAAGAAAGAAAACAATACAAAAATCAGTTAATCCAAAAGCTGGTTCTTTGAAAAGATAAACAAATAAGACAGACCTCTAGCTCAGTTAACCAAAAGGAAGAAAGGGCAACTCCAAATCAATAGCATTTGTGATGAAAGGGGAAGCATCACAACAGATAAAGAAAAGATCCAGACAATCATATGAGAATACTTCAAAAACCCATACTCTACTAACTTTGAAAACCTAAGAGAAATGGATGAATATCTGAAATCCTGGGATTCACCAAAGCTTAACCAAGAAGAGATTGACAGCTTAAACAACTAAAAAAAGCCCAGGACCAGATGGTTTCACAGCAGAATTCTATAAAACATTTAAAGAGGTATTACAACCATTACTACTCAAACTTTTCAGAAGGATACAAACAGAGAGAAATATCCCAAATTCCTTCTATGAAGCCAGCATCACTCTAATACCAAAACCAGGCAAAGATACAAACAAGAAAACAAGAAAACAAACTATAGACCCATATCATTAATGAACACAGACACAAAAATTCTCAACAAAATACTTGCAAATCGCATACAGACCCACATCAAAAAGATCATCCATCATGACCAATTGGATAGATTCATACCAGAGATGCAGGGATGTTTCAAAATATGTAAATCAATAAATATCATAAAACACATTAAATGGACTGAAAGACAAAAACCACACAATCATCTCAATCGATGCAGAAAAAGCTTTCAACAAAATCCAGCATCCCTTCAGGCTTAAAGTCCTAGAGGGACTTGGACTGGAGGGATCTTTCTTCAATGTAATCAAAGCCATATACAAGAAACCCATAGCCAACATCATCCTAAATGGAGAAAAGTTGGAAGCATTCCCCTTAAAGGCAGGAGCATGGTGAGGCTGTCCACTATCGCCACTCCTCTACAATATAGTGCTTGAAATGCTTGCTAGGGCAATAAGGCAAGAAAGTGAAATTAAATGAATACTAATCAGAAAAGAGGAAGTAAAACTATCCCTTTTTGCAGATGATATGATAGTTTACCTAAGGGATGCTAAAAACTCCACCAGAAAAATCTTAGAAATGATCAAAAGTTTCAGTAAAGTGGCAGGCTAAAAAATTAACCTAGAAATATCAGTAGTCTTTCTTTACACCAACAATAAGCAACTGGAGAAGGAATATAAGAAGACCTTCCCAATCACAATAGCCTCAAAAAAAAAAAATACCTAGGAATAAACCTAACCAAAGACACCAAAGACCTCTAAAACAAAAATTTAAAACTCTGAAGGAGTTTGAAAATGACATCAAAAGATGGAAAGACTTCCTATGCTCATGGATTGGAAAAATTAATATAATAAAAATGTCCATTCTACCCAAATTAATATACAGATTCAATGCAATCTCAAAAAAAAATCCCCATGAGCTTTTTCACAGACTTTGAAAAAAATATCCTTAAATTCATCTGGAAAAACAAAAGACCTCAAATAGCTAAAGCAACCCCTAGTGAAAAACGCAATACAGGGGGGATTATTTTACCACTTCACAAACTATATTACAGGGCTATATGTCATAAAAAAACAGCCCTGGTATAGCAAAAAAAAAAAAAAAAAAAAAAAAAAAGAAAAAAACAGACCCTTGACCAATGGAACAATGTAATGTAAACTGGTACAACAAAACCTACCACTGTGGGGGAGAACCCTAAAAAAGAGTAAAAGAGCCTACCACTTGACCAATCATACCAATTCTGGGTAAATACCCACAAGAAGGCATCCAAATCCTACCGCAAAGATTCATGGACAACCATGTTTATTGCAACACTCTTCACAAAAGCAAGAGCTCGAACCAACACCAAATGCCCCTCAACTGATACTGGATACCAAAAAAGTGGGGTACATTTACACAATGGAGTTCTAATCAGGGGTAAAGAAAGATAACCTCATGAAATTTGCAGGTAATGGAATGAGAACTCAAAGTCATTATGCTAAGTGAAGCTAACACGGTCCCCCAGAAAAAAAAAAAAAAAATAGTTGGTGGTAATGGGTTTCCCTCATTTTGTGGATGCTAACACCAAAAACCCCAGATGAAAGGCAAGCCAAACAACATAATTGTTATATTCCTGTTTATATGAAAGCAGCTATGTTGTTAAAATGTAAAATCTCTGATGGGCTCTCGCATTGACCTACACTTGTATTTCACACATTGTAATGTACATATAGGGGTGGAAAGCTATGTTTTCATATTACGAACACCCCACCCCACCCGAATGTAAAGTGATCCCTCTTTTTTACCTGAATTGCCAGCTTTTAAGTGTTCAAACTGTTAATCACCTGGGTATTTGAGTTTGATTTGTTTTGTTTATGTTTTTGTTTGTTTTTTTCGAGACCCAGGGTCTCCCTGTACCCCCTGCTGTCCTGGAACCCAGTCTGCTCCACTAGGCTGGCTTTAAACTCACAGAGATACTGCCTGCCTCTACTGCCTCCTGCGTTCTCGAATTCAGGCGGGTGCCACCAACACCCAGCGTAAAAAAATGTGAAATCCCTAACTGTGTTTTTTGGTAAAATTCCCCTACATGTTTCTCTTTACTCCAGCTTTTTGTCCTTTATGATTTATGTGTGGCCAGGTGTGTATCTGCATTTTTGGGAATCATCTAAAATCAAAGGGAACAAAAACAGAGGAAAAAAAAAAAACCTATTCAAAGAACTGACGAAAACAGCAAACTTCTGCGCTCGAAAATTTATAAAAGACGGAGAAAAAAATGCAAGACAGGACTTAACATGTATAACAGAATCCATGAGCGCAGGTGGGAGGTCCGGGGGATGTCAAGGGGTGGCCATGGATGAGGGAATGAGTCTCACTTTGATTCAGCATGGTTTTAATGAGGCCGAGGTGTGGTAGTGCACGCTTTAATCCCAGCACTATGGGGGAGGCAGAAGGCAGGGGATTTTTTGTGAGTTCAAGGCCAGCCCTGGTCTATGAGAGTGAGTTCCAGTACAGCAGAGCGGACTACCGGAAGACCCTGTGTCAAAAGACAAAAAAAAAAAAAAAAAAAAAAAAAAAAAAAAAAAAGACATGCTGGGCATGGTGGGGCCGGCCTTTAATCCTAGCACTTGGGAGGCAGAGGCAGGTGGATCTCTGTGAGTTCAAGGCCCCCTGATCTACAAAGTGAGCTCCAGGCCAGCTGAGACTAAAGGGAGACCCTGTCTCAAAAAGACAAAATAAATAAATAAATAAATAAATAAATAAATAAATAAATAATAAATAAATAAGAGAAAGAAATGTATGAAATGCGCTCAATAAAAATAAAATTAAAAAAAAAAGAATGAAGCCCTGGATTCCATCTCCAGCAGTTTGCAAAATCAGGCATCATAGCTCATGCCTGTTATACTAACACTTGAAAGGTAGAGGCAAGAGAATCAGGAGCTCAAGGTCATCTTTGGCCACAAAGAAAGTTCAAGTCCAGGCTAGTCTACATGAGACCCTGACCCCTCTCCCAGCTTCCTCTATCCCCCCAAATCAGCCAGTACTTTATTGTCCTTTATTGCCTGCTGGAAGATAATATCTGGTGGCATTAAGAAAACACTCTTGAGAATGTCAAAGTATTATTAGCTTATTTGCATCCAGAATACAAATCACTGTTGTTTCAGTGGATGAAATCTGGAGAGTCCTCAGCCTTTGTGTGCCAAGTAGGACCAAAGAATAGTTGCTTACAAGTCAAGCACAAAGTTCTCACGATCATAGAATTGATGGCAAATGACATTGTAGTTTTTTTTTTTTTTCAGTAACTGTGGGAGGAAAGTAATCCTAAAATAGACTATGGCAGTGTCTTTACAACTTATACTGACATAAGCCCTTTTGGGATTCTCCTCCAAGATTAAGTGTACACCCATAATTATGTCATCATGTCCACAGAAATGTCATTTATTTTGTTTTCTTCCTGTAACTTGTTTGCAAGAGCCATAGCCAATGGCGATGTCCAGAGTCATCTGCCACTTAGATACCAAAACATACCAAAGTGCTCCCACCAGAGCTGACATATTAGTTAATCTATGTTCTAAATTAGGTGTGTAGAGAGTAAATTATGTGCCTGTAAAAATCTATTTTATGGCAAATAGAATATTGTTCCAAAAAGCAGTCAGGTTATTTTGGCCAGTGTACATGTAACACATCTGGGAATTATTCTCAAGAAAACATTGAATAGAAGCTCTGACTAGTGGTTTGGATATTGTTTGGCTACTGAAAAGACTGGAAAACAAGAAAGCACATATCAAGTTGCAGTGAATAGTCTGCCAAGGTTAGTTCCTTGACATATGATGGTAAAACCTAAGCTAAGAATTCTCATAGATTTTTGTAAAGTATATTAATGAGTTAAGGTATAGCCCTTCACAAATAGCATCAAAATCCTCCCAATTATTTTAATCCTTTTTTCAAAATGGTGAGTCAAATATTTTAATAGACTATACCATTGTACTGTCTTTAGGGACAATATCCATATACCTACCCAGTTTAGATATATATTTTTAATTAAATTCAGGAATCCCTAAGGAACTTGATTGAATATAACAAAGTACTTAGAAGCAAGATTTTAAAGTCATACCAACCTGAGCTTGAATTCTTTAAGCTCCAGTTATTAGAAGAATTTTCTCAACATTCCCAAGATTAAACTCATTGAAAAAGCTTTCATTTATAAATCTGGAATGTTTTGTGCTATATAATTAAATAATATTAATATAAATAATGTAATGTGTTGGCTCCCAAGGTGTTTATATATTATGATCTCTGGAGATTTTTTATTTATTTATTTATTTATTTATTTTTAATTTATTGTTTTATATATTTTTGTACAAGATTATGTCACAAATCGAGTATAGACCCGTGTACCCCTCCCAACCCTGCACTCCACCAGATTCACCATTTCAGTCAGTTCTTTGACACAGTCTTTTCTGTTGTTGCTGTTGTTCTTTCCAATATGCATCACTTCCCACAAGAAATATTTACAACTGGGTTATTGGCGCCAGCATCCACAGATGAGGGACACCATTCGTCGTTTGTTTTGCTGGGACTATGTTACTTCACTTAACATAATATCTTCTAGTTCCATCCATTTACCTGAAAAGTTCATGATGTCTTTTTTTTACTGCTGCATAGAACTCCATTGTGTAGATGTACCACATTTTCTCTATTCACTTGTCTCTTGAGGGTCATTTGGGTTGGTTCCAGCTTTTTGCTATTGTGAACAGAGCTGCAATAAAAATACCTGTGCAAGTATTTCTGCAGTAAGATGAGTCTTGGGGGTATATACCCAGGAGTGGTATGACTGGGTCAGGTGGTAAACTCATTTTGAGTCTTCCAAGGGTTCTCCACACTGCTTTCCATAGTGGCTGTACAAGTTTACATTCCCACCAGTAGTGGATGAGTGTTCCTCTTTCCCCACAACCTCTCCAGCACTTGGTATCATTTGTTTTCTTGGTCCTAGCCAGTCTTATTGGAGTGAGATGATATCTTAAACTGATTTTAATTTGCATTTCCCTAATTATTAGTGACGTTGAACACTTTTTTAGATGTTTCTCAGCCATCTCTAATTCCTCACTTGTGAAGTCCCTGTTCAGCTCTTTGCTCCCTCTTTTGAAGTGATTCATATCGGTTTTCTTTCTTCTTTGTTTTTGAAGTAGTTTTAATAATACTCTGGAAAATCAATGTTTCAATCTCTGGAGATTTTCACTATTGTATCTATTTTCCTTCCCAGGAGATTAGGATTAATGATATATCCTGAACATTAGAAATTTTGTGAATTTGGTGCTGCTATGCAACAGTTTTGGAATTCGTTGATACAGTATTTAGCCGAAGATTTTGCAAACATTATTTAGATCATTATTTTAATAATCCTAAAAGCAGGCTTCTGTATTATCCTTTGCTTTCAAACGATAATCTAGAATTGGGTGATTATTAGTAATATAATCAGGATCAATGACTATTCAGCATGAGAGTCTAGATTTAACGCTACCTTTTCTGACTCCAAGGTCGTAAGCTTTCGGTTAACAAACTTTTTGGGTTCCCACCTGAGTTTTCTTCTAAATCTATAAATTTCGAAAAATTAGTTCTGGTATATGTAATTGAGAATCTCCATGTTTGTAAGACGCAGAACCTCAAAACTAAATACCATAAAAGAAACCTGTGTTTAATGATAAGTACATATCTGGAATGTAGTGGAACCCGATTGTCTACATACTCTCAGGATGGTTTTTTGAATCAAATACCCAAGTTAAAATGAAATAATTTTTGATTATGTCCTTCTTTCTTCCCTCTTTTTCTTTTTTTGTTTCTTTTTTTTTTTTTTTCTCCCCATCTAACCCCCTGCACCCCACCCCATCACCCCACCCACCCCGCAATAGCGCATGCATTCTGCCAAATATGGCTTTTCTTCTCTTTCTCAGTATTTCTCAATATTCTCCATGTGGGAATTTGACTGTTTTGAGAGAAGTTCCATTTAGTTTCAGTCAACTCTTTGATGCAGTCCTTTCCTGTTGTTGTTGTTGTTGTTGTTTGTTTTTGTTTCTAATATGCAAACCACTCCCAACTGCTGTGGACAGAAGCTGAAGAGGCCTACACAAAAACTACTTACAACTAGTAATTGGCAACTGCATCCTCCACAGAGAGGGATACCATTCCGTCGTTTGTTTTTTTTTTTTTTTTGGACTGTGTTACTTCACATCAGCATGATGTCCTCTAACACCAGCCATTTTCCTCCAAACTCGATATATCATCTTTCTTTACTGCTTCTGCATAGAACTCCAATTGGTAAAGATGTACATTTTTTATCCATTCATCATTTGAGGGGGCATTTGGGTTGTTCCAGCTCCTTGCTATTGTGAAGAGAAGCAGCAACAAACATGAGGCCATAGCATGTATCTCTGCGGTGTGGTGAGTCCTTGAGGGTACATGCCTAGGAGTGGTATGGCTGGGTCGTGTGGCAAGTTCATGTCCAAGTTTTCCAAGGGTTCCCCACATGGTGGCTTTTTCCATAGTGGCTGTAACAAGTTTACATTCCCACCACAATGAATGAGTGTTCCCCTTTCCGCACAACCTCTCCACACTTGGTAATCATTAGTTTCTTGATCCTAGCACCAGTCTTATTGGTAGTAAGATGATATCTTAATGGTTTTTTTTATTTTGCATTTCCTTAATGATATAGTGATGTTGAACAACTTCCTTAAGGTGTTTCTCAGCCATCTCTAATTCCTCCTTGTGAAGTCTCAGTCTCTGTTCAGCTCTTTGCTCCAATCAATTGAGTGGGGTCTTTTTTTTTTTTCGTCTTTGTTTTTGAGTAGTTTTATATATTATTCTGGAAATCAAAATGCTTTGTCAGATGTTCTGTGGTGAAGGTTTCCTCCTACTCTGGTGCTATTTCTCTTCACTTCCTTGATTGTTTCTTTTGAATGTACAAAAGCTTTGGATTTTAATGAGGTCCCACTTGTCAATTTTTGTCAATTGTTGACCTTACATTCCTTGGAGAGAAAAAAAAAAAGGAGAAAACTGCTGTCTATTTTAGGAAGCCATTTCCTATGCCTGGTCTTGTAGGCTGCTGCCAACGTTTTTTTCTATCAAGCCACATTCAGGGTTTTGGGTTTCCCGTTGAGGTCTGTGATCCATCATGGAGTTGACTTTTGTACAGGGTGAGAGGTTAGGGGTTTAATTTCAGTCTTCGACAAAATGAATGATCTAAGTTTGTCAACACCACTTTCTGAAGATGCTGTCTTGTCTCATTGTGTCTTCTTGTCCCCTTTGTCAAACATGAGATGCTGAAGTTGTATATGCTCAGGTTTGAATCTTTGGTTTTGTTTCCATTGTCAACAGGTCTGTTTTTGTGGTCCACACCAGGTACCAAGATGGTTGTTTTTATGATTAAAGCCCTGTAGTATATTTTGAAGTCTGGGTATAGAGAATCCCCCCTGTTTAGGCTCTTTTCATTCAGAGTTGTTTTGGCGATGATGGGGTCTTTTGTTTTTCCAAGGAATTGAAGGACAGTGTTTCCCAAGCCTGTGAAGAAACTCTTGGAGATTCTGATGGGATTGCATTAAATCTAATACAAGAGTTTTGGTAGAATGGATATTTTTACAATGTTAAATTTTCCCAAATCCCATGAGCCTGGGAGTTTTTCCATCTTCTGATGGTCTTCTTCCTGTCTTTCAATGTCTTTCTTTAAAAGGTTTAAAATTTTTTTTTTTTTTTTTTTTTTTTAAAAATTATTTTATGTTTTGTTTCTAGTTATTTTATTGTTTTTCAGGCTTTGTGAATGGGAAGGTCTCTTTGAATTCTTTCTCCAGTGCTTGTTCTTGCTGTAAAAGACTGGCCATTGATTTTTTTAGGTAAATTTTTTTTTTTTTTAGTTGTGAGGTTTTGTATTACAGTTTCTAGTTCCATTTAGCTGCAAATTTCGTGATGTCGCCTTTCTTTTTTTTTTTTTTTTTTTTTTGGTCCTTTTTTGAGACAACAGGGTCTCCTTGTAGCTCCAGGTGTCCTGGAAGCTTCTATGTAAACCAGGTGGCCTGAACTCACAAAGATCCACCATCCTCTGCCTCCCAAGTTGCTAGGACTAAAGAAGGCGTGCGCCACCACTCCAGCATCATTTGCTAGGAGTTTTCTTTTTTCGTGTGGATTTGTAGCACCCTTAAGGAAAACAATCAGATCAATCAGCAAATAGGGATAGCTCTTGACTTCCGCCTTTCCAATTAGTACGCTTTAATTTCCTTTTCTTTCTTGCCTAGTGCTCTGCGCAAGTGTTTAAAGCGCTATAAAATTGAAGAGAGTGGTGACAGAGGGCAGCATTGCCGAGTTCCTTACCTTTAAAGTGAATGTTTCTGTCAGTTCCCCATTTAAGATGATATCGGCAGTGGGTTTCCTGTATAAAAGCTTTGATTACATTAAGGAATAATCACTCCAAATCCAAATTTCCTCTAGGACTTTAATTTTTTTTTTTTTTTTTTTTTTTTTTGTCAAAGGTTTTTTTTCCACTTCAATTGAGATAATGGTGTGATTTCTGTCCTTCAGTCCATTTAACTGTGTTTCTGCTATGTTTATAATTGATTTTTGTATGTTGAACCATCCCTGCATCCTTGGTTCTGAATCCAACTGGTCATGATGGATGGCTTCATTGATATGGGTCTGTAATGCGATTTGGCCAATATCCTGTTTCGAATTTTGGCAGCTGTGTTCATTAGGAGATGGGTCTATAATTCTCCTTTTTCGTTGTATCTTTGGCCTGGTTTTGGTATAGAGTGAATGTTGCTTTCAATTAATGAATTTGGGAGAAATTCCCTCTTTTTTTATCCTTCTAAACATTTTCATCAGTAAGATGGTTGCAGGTCTTCTTGAAATGTTTTATAGAATTCTGGCCATGAAACTGTCTGGACCTGGGCTTTTTATTAGTTGGGAGATTTCTTATTACAGCTTCAATTTCTTCATGTATTTGGGTCTGTTTAAGACGATCAGAACTCTTATTGGTTGAGCTTGGTGATTCCCAATATTTCAAATATTCATCCACTAAAACCCTTAGGTTTTAGTGGAGTATATGTTTTCGAAATATTCCCATAATGATTTCCTGGATCTTTTCCTTGGCTGTTGTGATATTTCCCTTTTCATCACGCATTGTATTGANTTCTGGGAATCGAACCTGGGTCCTCTGCAAAAGCAGTCAGTGTAACCACTGAGCCATCTCTCCAGCCCCCTATGCCATCTTTCTTTACCGCTACATAGAACTCCATTGTGTAGATGTACCAAATTTTCTCTATCCACTCGTCAGTTAGGGGGCACTGGGGTTGGTTCCAGCTACCTGCTATTGTGAAGAGAGCTGCAATAAACATGGCTGTGCATGTATCTCTGCAGTAAGATGAGTCTTATGGGTACATACCCAGGAGTGGTATGGCTGGATCAGGTGGCAAGTTCATTCCAAGTCTTTCAAGTGTTCTCCACAATGTTTTCCACAGTGGCTGTATAAGTTTACATTTCCACCAGCAGTGGATGAGTGTTCCCCTTTCCCCACAGCCTCTCCAGCACTTGGTATCATTTATGTTCTTGATCCTAGCCAATCTTATCGGAGTAAGATGATACCTTAGAGTGGTTTTAATTTGCCTTTCCTTAATTATTAGCGACGCTGAACATTTTTGAAGATGTTTCTCATCCATCTCTAATTCCTCATTTGTGAAGTCTCTGTTCAGCTCTTTGCTCCATCTTTTGAGTGATTCATTTGTTTTCTTTCTTCTTTGTTTTTTGAGTAGTTTATATACTCTGGAAATCAATGCTTTAATCTCTGGAGATTTTTAAATTGTATCTATTTTCCTTCCCAGGAGATTAGGATTAATGATATATCCTGAACATTGAAATTTTGTGAATTTGGTGCTGCTATGCAACAGTTTTGGAATTCGTTGATACAGTATTTAGCCGAAGATTTTGCAAACATTATTTAGATCATTATTTTAATAATCCTAAAAGCAGGCTTCTGTATTATCCTTTGCTTTCAAACGATAATCTAGAATTGGGTGATTATTAGTAATATAATCAGGATCAATGACTATTCACATTAGAGTCTAGATTTACGCCTAACTTTTCTGACTCCAGAGTCTTAGCTTTCGGTTACAAACTTTTTGGGTTCCAACTGAGTTTTCTATCTATAAATTCGAAAAATTAGTTATGGTATAATGTATTGAGAATCTCAATTTTGTAAGAATCAGAACTCAAAAAATAAATAAATAAAAGAAACCTGTGTTTATGATAGTACATATCTGGAATGTTATAGGAACACTATTGTATCATACATCTCAGGATGTTTTTGAATAAATGACCAAGTGAAATGACAATATCTTTATTGATTTTTCTTTTTTCCCTATTTTTCTTTTTTTGTTTCTTTTTTTTTTTATCAAATCTAAACCCATGTACCCCACCCTATCCCCCAACCCCGCCAGAGCTCATGCATTCTGCCAAATATGCTTTTCTTCTCTTTCTCAGTATTTCTCAATATTCTCCATGTGGAATTTGACTGTTTTGAGCAGAAGTTCATTGTTTCAGTCAACTCTTTGATGCAGTCCTTTCTGTTGTTGTTGTTGTTGTTGTTGTTGTTGTTTCTAATATGCACCACTCCCAACTGCTTTGGACAGAAGCTGAAGAGGCCATACACAAGAAATACTTACAACTAGGTAATTGGCACTAGCATCCACAGATGAGGGATACCATTCGTCGTTTGTTTTTTTTTTTTTTGTTTGGGCTGTGTTATTTCACCAGCTTATGTCCTCTAGCCAGCCATTTTTCCTCCAAAGCTCTATATATCATCTTTCTTTTACTCTTGCATAGACCTTCCATTGTGTAGATGTACCACATTTGCTCTATCCACTCATCAGTTGAAGGAGCATTTGGTTGGTTCCAGCTCCTGCTATTGTGAAGAGCTTAATATAAACATGGCCGTGCATGTATCTCTGCTGGTGGTGAGTCTTGAGGGTACATGCCTTAGGAGTGGTGGTATCTTGGGTCAGGTGATGAGTTCATTCTAAGTTTTTTTCCAAGGGTTCTCCACATGGCTTTCCATAGGGGCTGTACAGGTCTACTCCCACCAGCAATTGCTGAGTGTTTCCCGCTTTCCCCACAACCTCTCCAGACTTGGTATCATTAGTTTCTGATCCTAGCCAGTCTTATTTGTGTAAGATGAATCTTTAAAGTGTTTGATTTGCATTTCCTTAAATGATTAGTGATGTTGAAAACGTTTAGAGGTGTTGTTCTCAGCCATCTCTAATTCCTCACTTTGAAGTCTCTATAAAGCTCTTTCTCCATAGATTTAGTGGGTCATTTGTTTCTTCTTTGTTTTTTTGGAGTACAGTTTTTATAATATTCTGGAAATCAAAATCGTGTTGTTCAGTGATTTCTGTGGTGAAGGTTCTCCTCCTTACTCGTGCTATTCTCTTCACACTATCCTCCTTGATTGTTTCTTTTGAATGTAGCAAAAGCTTTGAGATTAATGAGGTCCCATTGTCAATTTTGTCATTGTTGACCTTACATTCTCTTGGGCGAAAAAAGGACTGACTGTCTGATTTTAGGAAGTCCATTTCCTACTCCTGGTCTTGAGGCCGTGCTGCCAATTTTTCTTCTATCAAGCCATTCAGGGTTTGGGTTTCCCCGTTGAGGTCTTTAATCCTCTGGAGTTGACTTTTGTACAGGGTGAGAGGTAGGGGTTTAATCTTCATGTCTTACTACAAAATGAATGATCTAGAGTTTGTCTTCAACACCACTTGTCTGGGAGAGTATGCGCTTTGTCTCATTGGTGTCTTTCTGTCCCCCTTTGTCAATAATGAGATGCTGAATTGTATATGCTCAGGTTTGAATCTTTGGTTTTGTTTCCATTGGTCAACAATGTCTGTTTTTGTGAGTCACCCAGGTACCAGATGGTTGTTTTTTGACTATAAGCCCTGTAGTATAGTTTTGGAAGTCCTGGTATAGAGATCCCCCCTGTTAGGCTCTTTTCATTCAAGAGTTGTTTTTGGCGATTATGGGGTCTTTTTGGTTTTTAGCCAAATGGAATTTGAAGGACAGTGTTTCCAAGCCTGTGAAGAAAACTCTTGGGGATTTGAATGGTGATTGCATTAAATCAATACAAAGTTTGGTAGCAATGGATATTTTTACAATGTGTAAGATTTTCCCAATCCCATGAGCCTGGGAGTTTTTCCATCTGTCTGATGGTCTTCTCTGCCAATTCTTTCTTTAAAAGGTTAAAATTTTTTTTGTTTTATTTTTTTACAAAATTTTTTAGTGTTTGTTCTCTAGATTAGTTTATCTGTTTTCAGGCTAATTTGTGAATGGGAAGGTCTCTTTGAATTCTTTCTTCCTATTTTTTTCTGTTGTTCTTGTGTAAAGAATGGCCATGTGTTTTTTATAGGTAAATTTTATTCCTTTATTTAGCTTGAAGCGTTTGATTACAGTCTAGTTCTTAGCTGCAGATTTCGTGAGTCGCCTTTCTTTTTTTTTTTTTTTTTTGGTCTTTTTTAACCAGGTCATCCTTGTAGCTCCAGGGTCCTGACAGCTTCTGTAAACCAGGTGGGCCTGGACACCACAAAGAGCCACCATGCCTCTGCCCCCAAGTGCTAGGACTAAAGAGGGTTGCGCCACCACACTCCAGCATCATTTGCTAGAGTTTTCTTGTGGGATTTTTAGCATCCCTTAAGTAGACAAATCATATCATCAGCAAATAGGGATAGCTTGACTTCCTCCTTTCCAATTAATACTCCTTTAATTTCCTTTCTTGCCTTATGCTCTAGCAAGTGTTTAATCAAGCGCTATATTGAAAGGAGTGGTGACAGGGGGCAGCATGCCGAGTTCCTACCTTTAAAGGGAAGTTTTCTGTCATTTCCTTCCCCATTTAGGATGATATTGGCTATGGTTTTTCCTGTATAAGGCTTTGATTACATTAGGGAATATCCCTCCAACCAATTCCTCAGGACTTTAAACATGAGGGAGCTGGATTTTGTCAAAGGTTTTTCCACTTCAATTGAGATGATGGTGTGGATTTTTGTCTTGATCCATTTATGTTTATGATGTTTATTGAAGTTTTGTATGTTGAACCATCCCTGCATCCTTGGTATGAACTCCCAACTGGTCATGATGGATGCTCTTCTTGTATGGGTCTGTATGCGAGTTTGCCAGTATCTCTGTTTAGAATTTGGTACATCTGTGCTCATTAGGGAGATGGTCTATAATGCTCCTTTTTGTTGTATCTTCTGCCTGGTTTTGGTAATAGAGTGATGTTGCTTTCATTAGAAGGAATGTGGGAGAATTCCCTCTGTTTATCCTTCTAAACAGTTTCAGTAATATGGTTAAGGTCTTCTTGAAATGTTTATAGAATTCTCGCATGAAACGTCTGGACCTGGGCTTTTTATTAGTTGGGAGATTTCTTATTACATCTTCAATTTCTTAAATGTTATGGTTCGGCTTTTAAGGCGATCCCGAACTCTTGGTTGAGCTTGGTGGTGATTCCCAGGATTCAGTATTCATCCATTTTCTCTAGGTTTTCAAATTAGTAGATTTTAGTTTTTAAGTATTCAAATGATGTCTGGTATTTTCACTTCTGTTGTGATATTTCCCTTTTCATCACGATTGTATGATTTGGAGTTGTTTCTTTTCTTTTGATACTGGGTCTAGAGTCTGTCTATTGTTTTTATTCTTCAAAGAACCACTTTTTGGGTTATTGATGGTTTTTTGTATTGTTTTCTTTGTTTCTATTTCATTGATTTCTGCTCTGATTTTTGTTATTTCTTCCTGTCTGTTGCGTTTAGGGTTCATCTGTTGTTGCCTCTCAAGTGCTTTTAGCTGTAGTGTTAGATCATTCACTTGTGCTCTTTCTGTTTTTCTAATGTAGGCACCCAGGGCTATAAACTTCCCTCTTAGGACTGCTTTTAAGGTATCCCATAGGTTTTGTTGTGTTGTATTGTCATTGTCATTCAGTTCCAGGAATGCTTTTATTTCTTTCTTTATCTCTTCCTTGACCCATTCATTATTCAAGAGTGTGTTGTTTAGTCTCCATATGTTCTTGTAGGCAGTAGGGCTTATCCTGGTGTTGATGTTGAGCTTTATTGCACTGTGGTCTGATAGAATGCATGAAATTATTTCAATCTTTTCGTATTGTGGAGGTTTCTTCTGTGTCCCAGTATGTGGTCTATTTTGGAGAATGTTCCATGGGGTGCTGAGTTGAAAGTGTATTCTCTGGTATTAGGATGGAATATTTGGTAGAGGTCTATGTGGTCCATTTGGTGTATCATATCATTCAATTCAGATGTCTCTCTGTTTATTATTTGTCCTGTTGACCTGTCCAAAGGACTCAATGGGGTATTGAAGTCCTCTACTATGAGTGTACTGGGGTTAGTGTGTGACTTGTGGCCCTGGACAATTGTCTTTATAAAGTTTGGTGCACCAGAGTTTGGGGCATATTTATTCATAATTGTGAAATCTTCTTGGTGAATTGTTCCTTTGATAAAAATGTAATGGCCTTCTTTGTCTCTTCTGATTTCTTTTACTTTGAGGTCTATTTTGAGATTAAAATAGCAATACCTGCTTTCTTTTTGGGACCATTTGCTTGGAATATTTTTTCCATCCTTTCACTTTAAGGTGGTGCCTGTCCTTGAAGGTAAAATATGTTTCTTGTAGACAGTATATCAATGGATTCTGTTTTCTAATCCAATCTCCCAGTCTATGTCTTTTGATTGGAGAATTTAGTCCATTAATATTAAAGGTTATTATTGATAGGTTTTTGCCTTATTATCCATTTGCAGTTTGGGTTTAGGTTTCTACTTCTGCAGTTATGCTTTTATTGATTTCTCTTTCTAGGTGCCTGGGGATGGTTGCTCTTTTCTTCTGTCCTTTGAATTGCTTCAAGTATTCTCTGAAGGTTTGGTTTTCCGGACATGTATTCGTTCATCTTGTTTATGTCATGGAAGTTTTTCTCTCTCATTCAATTATAATCAACATTTTTGCTGGATATAGTAACCTGGGTTGGCATCTATTGTCCTTTAACACTGGTAATGCTTTGCTCCAGGTTCTTCTTGCTTTCATTGCTTGCATTGAGAAGTTAGTTGTGATTCCGATAGGTTTCCCCTTATAGGTCACTTGTTTTTCTCTTGTGGCTTTAAGGATTTTGTCTTTGTTTTGGGTGTCTAACATTTTAACTATGATGTGGCATGGAGAATTTCTTTTCTGATCTTGTCTGTTTGGAGTTCTATGTGCTTCTTGTATTTGTATTGGTTTGTCTTTTTTTAGTTTGGGGAAGTTTTCATCTATTATTCTGTTAAAGATCTGATCAATACCATTCTCTTGGGATTCTTCTCCTTCCTCTATTCCTATGGTGCGGAGGTTTGATCTCTTCATAGTGTCCCACAGTTCCTGGTTGTTCCACTTTTGTGTATTTTTTAATTTTTCATAATCTTTACTTGAGGTATTTAGTCGTTCTGTGTTTTCTTCCAGGTCTGATATTCTTTGTTCTGCTTCGTCCATTCTGCTTCTGAGGCTTTTTCCACTCCTTTCCTCTTGATTGGATAAGTGTTGGATTTCCTTTTTCATTTCCTCCTCTGATTTCTTTATTATTTCTACTTCATTTTGGAGCTTCTCAATCTCTTCCTGTAGCTCTTTGCTTCACTGTTTGGTTTCCTTATCTTTTTCAGCATGGGATCTTTTCAGTGTTTCTACTTCCTTCTGGAGTTTGTCATTCTCTCTCTCTCTCTAGGTCTTTCTTGAGTTCTTCATTCTCTTTTCTTAGTTCCTTGATTTGCTCTTTATAATCTTGTAGTTCATTAAGTATGTTCACAATTGTGTTTCTGATATTTGTTTCCTGGGCCATCCCCAGGAGGATCCCACTGTAGGAATCTTCCATAGGGATGGTAGAGCTTGGTGTGGGATTATCCTGCCCCTTTCCTGTGTTGTCTCTTCATGTTCCTGGCATATGGGCTTGTCCTTGCCTGTATTCCAATGTGAGTTCCAAATGCCTCTTCACTGTGTTGAAGGCTTGCTTTGCTTGCCTCCTTCAGATGCCTTCCTAATCCCAGTTGGCGGGGGGGGGTGGGGGCTTTCTTTGGTCTCAGGAGATCTCAGATCTCAAGACCTCAAGACTCACACAACTCTACCTTTTTACCAGCTGGGAGGATAACAGCATCCCCATAGCCACAAAAGCCAATTAAGCTAAAGACAATTGGCTTAATGGATTAACTAGATTAAGTCAAACAAGAATCAGCCTTGCTGAAGCACCCAGCTCCTACCTACCTACCTGGGCTTGCTTCAGCTGTTCTCAGGAGATCTCCTTAATTGCTTTTCTTATAACTATTTTAAAATACCCTGACAAAAGCAATTTGGGGGGGAAGACTTATTGTAGCTCATATTTTGAGAGGACAGACATTCACAGTGGGGGAGTCAGGGTAACGGGACCCAGGGGCAGCTGGTCACATTGCATAAGCAGTCAGGAGGCAAGAAGCTATGAGTGGTCCTGCTCAGCTGGCATCTTCCTCTTTATGTAGTCCAGGACACAATATATAGAATGGTGCTGGACACTTTTGAGGGTGGATCATTCCATCTCAATTAGCCTTATCAGGGCAATCCCTCTCAGGCACGCCCAGAGATTAACCTAATCTAAAGAATCCCTCATAGTTGTGAGTGGAAGCATGTCTCCCAGTGGTTTCAGATCCTGTCAACTTGACAATCAACACTACACATCACAGACAACACTATTGAGGAGGTTGTAGGTAATTACACTCAATTAGAAATATTTCTTATCTCTAACATGTCATTTATGTAAGATAATAGTGGATTTTTACATTAAAAAATCTCTCAAGTTATTTTTCTATGTATATGAAGAACCCAAAAGGCAAGAATGCACTCTGAAATTATATGTAGCACTTATTGTTAAGTTATTTATACTGCAACAGTATCTGCCAAGAATTGGACTAGGTTTCAGCCACAATCACTGAAATATGGTCAATAGTCATCGAAGTGCAAGGTACAAGTGATATGATGAAGCATCAGCAAGGATAAATTAACTGTGACCATGTCCCTCGAAAAAACATATTGAACTGGAATTTTGCCTACATCTTCTTAGGATAGACTAGAATATCAAAGAGATGATTTTTCTTTTTTAAATTTTTTTATTTAATATTTTTTATTCTGTGTGTATGAGTATACTCCCTATATGTTGTGTCAGTGCACTCATGTCTTGCAATGCTTGCAGATGTCAGAAGAGAGCATTAGATTCCCTGAGACTGGAGCTACAGATGGTTGTTAGCCACCATGTGAGTACTGGGAATCGAACCTGGGTCCTCTCCAAGAGCAGTCAATGTTCTTAACCATTGAGCCATCTCTCCAGCCCCCAGAGAGACATTTTTTGGATATTATTTTTGGCCATCGCACCTGGACTGTCTGGATAACCAAGTGAAAACGAAGAAAAAAGTTGGAAGCCAAATAATACTTATTTCAAGTCTTGCTGTAATTGATGTTAATCGTGGCTACATTTATGGCAGGAAAACAATTATCTGAATACAATAGAAGATGGAGCCAATAAATAGACTTTTATATGTATTTTTTTACAATTCAGTGGATAAAGAATCTTTCTTTCTTTCTTTATTTGGTCTTTTCGAGACAGGGTCTCCCTGTAGCCCCAGCTGGCCTGGAACTCACTCTGTAGACCAGGCTGCCCTTGAACTCACAGAGATCTGCCTGCCTCTGCCTCCCAAGTGCTAGGATTAAAGGCATGAGTCACTACACCCAGCTAAGAATCATCTTTTAAATAAATGCTACTGAAATATTTGAGTATTCACATGCAAAAAAAAAAAAAACAACTTGATTTGTACCCTCCACCATAAAATTAACTTAAAACTGGTCACAGATTGAGTATAAAAATCTAAAACTATGGAACTTCTAGTAGACAACATAGAAAACAAAAAAGAGACGTTGTATTTAGGATAAATAAATATCAAAGGTACAATCCTTTAAAAATTAAAATAACTGGAGCCTTTGCTTTAGAAAGACAGTTAAGAGAATGAAAAGAGAACCCAAAGGAAGATAAAATATTTGCAAGTCATAAATATTATACAGAACTCATATTCAGAATACATGAAGAATTCTCAAACTCACTAATAAAATAATGACTCAGTAAAATATTTGAACATATAATTCATCAAAAAGATATACACAAGGTGAATAGAAAAGAAAGGAGGCTTAACAATATTAGTCATTCAGCAAATTATAAACTAAAATGAGATACACATTGTACTGAGACAGTGGTTAAAATAATTGACGATTTTATGTATTGGCAAGGATGTAGAACAACTGAAATTCTGGCTTATCACTGCAGGAAATTTAAAGGGCTCAGCCAACCACACCCAAAAGACAACTTCTTTTTTTTTTTTTTTTTTTTTTTTTTTGGTCTTTTGAGACAGGTTCTCTTTAGTCCCAGTGCCTGGAACTCCACTCTGTAAAGCTGGCCTTGAACTCACAAAGATCCGCCTGCCTCTGCTTCCCAAATGCTAGGATTAAAGGCGTGCGCCACCATGCCCAGCTCCAAAAGACAACTTCTTTAAAAGTTAAATACACACCTACTGTATGATCAAGCCACTCAACTTCTATTTATAGAAGAGAAATGAAAATATATGTACATAAAAAGATTTGAAGGCAAATGCACATGGCTTGTTTATTTACTACACCCCTAAACTGGAAATAACCCAAACTCTCCATTAACATATGCATAGATTAACAATTTATTGCATATACACTTGAGACTAAAAGTAATGAGATATTAATACATGGAACATTATGGACAAATTTCAGAATATTTATTCTGAATAAAAGAATCCAGACATATAAAAATTAAGTAATGATTATATTTACATATAACTCTAGAAAATGCAAATTAATATATACCTATAATAACAGTGGTTGCCTAATCAGGAAGAGAGAAGACAGAAAGGTGAAAAGGGAAATACAGATTAGTGCTGCTATTAGCTTTGGTCAGAGAAGATTCTTTTTCTTTTATTTATTTATTTATTTATTTATTTATTTATTTATTCATTGTCTTTTTGAGACAGGGTCTCCCTTTAGTCCCAGCTGGCCTGGAGCTCACTATGTAGACCAGGCAGGCCTTGAACTCACAGAGACCCACCTACCTCTGCTTCCCAAGTGTTAGGATTAAAGGAGTGCACCACCATGCCTGGCTATATTTTTATTTTATAAGTGTTTTGCTTGCATGTATCTAAGTGCACTCATGTCCTGCAATGTCAGCAGAGGTCAGAAGAGGGCATCAAATCCCCTGTAACTGGAGTTACAGACAGTTGTTAGCTGCTTTCTGGGTGCTGGGAACCCAACCCAGATCCTCTGCAAGAGCAGCCAGTGCTCTTAACCACTGAGCCATCTCTCCAACCCCGATTCTTTTTGTAGTGTACAACAGTTATCACAAAATTTCATAATTGGTCAAAGTGCTGAGAATTAGCGATTGTTGAATGTTCACCCTTAAATGGAACATCTATTTCATTGCCTCCAAGGATCAAGGAACACCATGGAAGACAGAAGCAGGAAGAATGTTAAGAGAAGTGTTGTTGAATGCTGTTTTCCTGGCAGGATATGGCATTGCACTCTCAGCAACTGAAATGACCTATCATGGAATGGGGAGGGGCTTCTGAGGCCTCATACTTTCCTGAGGATCTATAGCTACTTAATGGTTGCTGGGGTATGGAGAGACATTTTATTCAGAGGGGGTAATCATTGGCAAGTTGCCTCTGCTCTTGTAAATAACCTCTCCCCATGTTCCTGTTAGGTATCCTAATTAAGCTAATTGGAGCAGGAAATAAACTCTGAAAGTAGAAGGGGGATTAGTTGGGAAGATGAAAAGAATCAACGGAGTTGGCAGGAGATAACAGAGAGGAATAGGGGTTAGTGTGATCAAAACACTTATATAAATATATGAAATTGTCTTAATGAAACACATTATAATGTATAATTAGTGTATGCTAACAAAATATATAGTGTATAATATAAAATATATAGTGTATAGTATATAAATAGTGTACGCTAACAATAAACTTTAAACAGGGAAAATAAGTGTTTCTTTTAAAATAATGAATGTGGTTATTATGTAGCTTGTGGTATTGTGACATGGAAATATCAGTTATATACTTTAAAGTTTGTATAATGTTTAAAACACTAACTTGAGATTCAATATCATAATACATTTTTAAGTATATAATACACAATTGCTGAATATGATACACTTTTTAAAGTCTTTTTTAATTTTTATTTATTTATTTAATTTTATTTATTTTTGTATGTGTATGAATGTACTGTCTGCATGTAGGTTTGTGCACCTGTGTCGTGCAATGCCGCAGAGGTCAGAAGAGGGTCATGGATTCCCCTGGAACTGGAGTTCTCCTGGAATTGGAGTTACAGACGGTTCTTAGCCACCATGTGGGTGCTGGGGATTGAACCCGGGTCCTCTGCAAGAACAGTCAGTGCTCTTAACCATTAGGCTATCTCTCCAGCCCCATGATACACTTTTTATGTAGTTTCTTTTAGATAGATTATATCTCCACGATCTAAAGTAACAACTACAAAAATAATTCTTCTTGCATAAATAATTGATTAACTATAAGAAATATTGCAGTTTTGTTTTATATTACTTTTACTTATATGCAACTGATTTTTTTTAAGATTGATTTTTATTTATTTGTGTGTGTGTGTGTGTGTGTGTGTGTGTGTGTGTGTGTGGTGTGGTGTGTATAGGTGCCCAAGGAGGCTAGAAGTAGGCTCTGGATGTGTGGAGCTGGAGTTATATGAGGTTGTGAGCCATCCAATGTGGGTGCTGAGAACTGAACTCAGTTCCTTTGGGAGAGCAGCAAATGCTCTTGAACATTGAGCAATCTCTCCAGGTGCCTACAGTGATTCTTAATATAATTAGACTTCTCATTTTTTAAGAGGTAAAGATCATTTTGTTAAAGATCATTATTACTTAAATAATTGTAAATATTTTCATTAGTTACCAGGGGAAAAATAAAAACTCCTGCATCAAAAAGAAATTAGCAATATCCTGTGTTAAGTTGCATAAAGTTTTATACTGTTGACTGTTTTTAAAATCCAATACCTACCCCAGTCAGGGTGGAGCATGCCTTTAATTCCAGCACTCAAGAGGTAGAGACAGATGGATCTCTGTGAGTTCAAGGCCGGCCTGGTCTAAATAATAAGTTCCAGACCAGCTGGGGCTACAAGGAAACCTTGTCTCAAAAAGAACAAAAAAATTCCAATAGGTAAATAAGCATTTTTGCAGATTTAATTCATCTGTCCTGAACCATGTTTACTATTTTCCAAACCCATCCTGCTTTTTAAAACAATAATTTTGAAAAGATACCCATGGTAAAAGGACACATTCTCATGAATAAAGTTATACATACTATACTCAAGTACCTTTAATATGTAAGAGCATTAAGAAAAGCAAGCCCGATATACCATTTTTCAACAAGATGCTACTATTGTGAGAAACTGGGCAAAGGGTAATAGGAATATTTTTGTTTTATTTCTTATAATTGAATATGAATATACAATGATCTCCACACAATAAATTTAGTTTTAAAATGACAACTAAAGCAGTAGAAAATGAAAATGTAATGATCCTTATTAAAATAAAATGTGTAATCCTACAAATTTTTGAGGTTTCCATTGCGACTATGAATAAGCTATATAATAAAAACATTGTCTACTAAAATTTCTAGTTAGTGGGTTTTTAATGAATCCACATTAAATGAATGCAACAGTTACGTTAATAATGAATAATTAGTAACTTATATCAGGGATCAAGAAGATTAGGTGTCTCTATTTGTAAGCTGTATGTAGGTCCTCTGAGTAGCTACTGCATAAGACAGTAAATAAAGGAGACATTTTATGCTGGCAGAGTAGCATATGAAGATTTGACTATATCTGTTTCACAGTCATAAGACATGAGATTAAGATTGTTAGTGTATGGATTTGTTTTGACATAACTGCAGCCATTTCAAGTCGTCATTGCCATTGCTGCCCCCAGAATAATGTTAGTGAACTTGTCATGCAGTTGCTCAGCATACTACACAAAGACAAAGCCATTCCAGCAGTACGTAGAGTTGAAGACTGGACCCCAGAACAAGGAATGTGCCTTATGTTAGCGGAGGATAAACCAGGTTTTTTCTGGCTTTGATGAAGTTATCTTGTATACATATAGAAAAGTTACTTCACTATTGTCAGTTAAGTCCTCCAATAATTGCACTTTGCAATCTCGATCTTCCTCTTCATTCTCATGGTGCACTGGGGCAGGTTGTGATTCACTAGAATGTCCTTGTTCCCAAACAGTCAAAAAATACCAAAATGGACCATAATATTACTTACATGAGATTATTTGTGACACTATGTAAGCAATTATTTCAACCCAGGAAGACATAGTGAAATTATACTTGTAAGGGTTTGTTTTATTTTTGTTTTTAACCTTAGATTCTGGTCTTCTCTGTTTTAAGAGAGATGACTAGCATTAAGCAAACCTGTAATTCCTACAAAGGAGGCTGAGGCAGGAGAATTGGTCCAGGCCTGCCTTGGTGAGATAGTGCAATCCCATCTTAGAAACAAGATTTATTTATTTATTTATTTATTTATTTATTTATTTATTTATTTATTATCTTTTTGAGACAGGATCTCCCTGTAGCTGCAGCTGGCCCGGAACTCAACTCCTGAGTGCTGGGATTAAAAGTGTGTGCCACCAGACCCAGCCAGAAACAAGACTTTAAAAAGGTAATAATTGGGGCTGGAGAGATGGCTCAGCAAGTTAAGAGCACCAACTGCTCTTGCAGAGGCCTCAGGTTCTATTCCCAACACCCACATGGGGTCTAATAACCATCCAATTAGGGGATCTGATGCCTTCTTTGGCCTCCACCGACATTGCATGACACAGATGCACTTACGCACATGCAGGCAATACACTGGTACACATAAAAATAAAATAAAGTTAATAATTATTATTCTAGTTTATAGCACCACAAATAATTTACTCAGACTTCTCTTTTTATTGTATTTTGATAATGAGCTACTCAAATACAATACGTTTTGAGTTAGATAAATAGCTTTCAAACATAATCTCATAAAATTTTAGAAATTTAGAAGCATATAGATTGCGTGGTGGTGCATGCCTTTAATCCTAGAACTTGGGAGGCAGAGGCAGGCAGATCTCTGTGAGTTCAAGGCCAGCCTGGTCTACAAAGTGAGTTCCAGGCCAGCTGGGGCTACAGGGAGACCCTGTCTCAAAAGCACTCAAAAACAACAAAAAAATTTTTTTGAAAAATATTTTTTCAAAGTGAATTCATAAAAGTAAAATAATAAGCATTTTATTCACTTCATATGATTAGCCAGTACAATTTATGTAACTTGATAATTTATTTGCTTCTGATCTATTTCTCACAGCCCACCACTACATAAGACATCCTCTGAACTGTTCACAGAGTGATTTTACCAATAAGCAATGTTCTCTCTCTCTCTCTCTCTCTCTCTCTCTCTCTCTCTCTCTCTCTCTGCTTGAAAACCAATCATTACTTTTGATTACTCAGAATATAAAGCCTAACTTTTGCTAAGCATTAAAAAGCCTCAACAATCTGTACCCAGCCTACTTACCAGTCGTATTCCACCACCCAAAATAGACATCCAGTGTTCCCTATGGACCATACTTCCCTGCCTTCTTACAGCACATCATGCTTTTTTTTTTTTCTTTCCATCTAGAAGGTTCATCTTTGTCTCTGCCTACTTCATTATCTCACTTCCTCTCTGAAGCTGTCCTCAACATCTTAAGCAGTTCATCATTCCTTCTCGTTGCTCCCATGGGATCTTATGTGGAATAATAACTACTATTTATTGAGTGGTTACTAGGTACCAGGCAATGTGCCTAACTAAGCACTTTACAGACGTGATCTCATTTAATCATCCCAGCAGCCATATGAGGTAATTGTGGCACTTTTCATGCTGTCTTTTCATTCATTGTTTTCACATCTATCTCTTCATTACAAGAGACCAGTCTTACTCATCTTATCAAAATCACCTGCTATTATAAAATCTAGTCAACATAGGGCAGCTACCCCAGTGAAATCTCTACAGCATGATAGTCAAACGAAATCTGCCTAGAATAACAAAATCAGTTGACATGCCAAGGTAGATGGAGGAAATTTCATGGAGTCCCGCCTCAAGACGAAGAGCTGCAGGCAATCACTGGATGTTGAGGGAAAGAGAATCCATTTTCTCCAAAGACCAGCTCCCTAAGAGGTTACCTAACTCCAAGTTGGCAGCCCTAAACACAGGTACACAGGAACACCAATGAATGGACTCAGTGATATATATGCATTTATATGTAACAAAGAAGGACACAGGAAATTGAGAGGGAGTGGAGGCATGGGAGAAGTTAGAGTGACTGAGAGGGATGGAAATAGTGTGAAGAATATACTCATGAATGATGTTCAAAAGTAAATAAGGATTAGAGAAAAAATCTAGTCAAATGAGGAGCTCAATAAATGCTTCTTAAGTGAATGTTTGATAGAATGGGGCAAAATAATGAAGCCCACTAGAGTACTTTTAAAGTAACATGTTAGAAATGACTGATTTTATCACACAGGCCTCCTCCCCTTGATTCTTAAAAACACTTTGTGTCTTTTTCCATATTCTTACTGTCCCCAACAAAGATGAGATCCTTTATTAATTCATGCCTGATAATTTCATCTTTCATGTATTCTTTTTTTACTTAAAATATTAAGAGAAGATTCATATTTTGAAAATGCTAGTCTGTCCATATCTTTCTTCTGTTCAAAAGCCATGAATTTTCTAGAGGAAAAAAATCTTTTCTCCTCAGACTGAATTTCAAAAGTCTCCACAATCTGGATCCAAACTAATATTCTTCTGCCTTCTTATCCTACAGTCCAATCATTAGCATTTCTCAACTACATTTTGCTCTTTTAGAAAAAAATATTTTTGAGGACCAGTCATGGTGGGGCACGCCTTTGATCCTAGCACTCGGGAGGCAAAGGCAGGTGGATCTCTGTGAGTTCAAGGCCAGCCTGGTCTACATAGTGAATTCCAGGACAGCTGGAGCTACAGGGAGACCCTGTCTCAAAAGACCAAAAAATATTTTTATTGATTCTTTGAGGATTTCATACAATGCATTTTGATAGGGAGGAGTTCTGTGAAATTCTGTCTTCTGGATGTGACATGGCCATTGCGCTCATGAACTCATATTAGCTGTGGTTACCTGTGCAAGACCTATACAAGATGAAGCCAGCCAGATACAGCATGAATGGGAGGAGCTTATGAGGTCTACCTTGTGGAAATGTCTAAGATCTGTGACCTCTCCAGATGTATGCATTTGGCTATATTAACATTGCCACACATGAATTTCCTCCCACTGAGTGTGCTTTAGGTCCAGTTGGTTATCTCCATTGATTTCCCTCAAGATAGAAGTGCCACTATTGCACTGATGTCATATACTGTGCTGGTCATTGACACAGATATTTGGTCTTGAGGTTGATGTTGGACTATTGATTGATGTTCTCTCCCTTAGCAGCTTACATAGTGCTCTTCACAGCTATGAGATCTAGCTAGAAGGTCATATTTTTCAAAAATCCTAATCCAGGACAAATTCAGTAACAATGAAATCCTAATCTGTTCAAGTATAGTGCAAGTGTTCTATTCTGGCTAGGGCTGAAGCTCAGTCATAGAATGCTTCTCTAACATGAGCAAAGTTCTGGGTTTGATCATCACACACTTTTCTATTTTAGCTTAGTAAATGCTATCATAGACTTTTTCCTGGGAAGTTTAAAAGCTTGTTTGTTGCTGTCAAATGACTTTAATCCTGAACACTAATGTAAATAAATAATAAAATTTTAGCAAATGCATCACAAATAAGCAATTATAATTCCATAAACTTTTCAGGTTCTCCAAATAACCAAATTTAGCTACCTAGGCATGGCAGTCACATTTGAGGGAGGATATTTTCTTTTCTATATGTATTGTTCTATACAAGTATCAGTGATTGGTTTCCCACATACCACTTATCCCTTAGTTAAGTGTTACAGAACCTTTAATTTCTATGTGCTGAGAGTTTACAGAATGATTTGCTAGGAAAGAAAACTTGAGAGGTAAATATAAGCTTGACAAATCTATAGATGCTATTTATATCATTGGAAGATATACTAATACCTTGGTTGTAAATGAGATTTTTATCAAAATAGTAGATAATAAGAGCCCAAAGTAGTAGAAATATATCAATAGGCTATAGTGGGGTTCATAGAGCTACGTTGAAAGCCCTTCAGACCAAGGTTCAAATCTATCCCATCATGGCTCATTGTTCCAGGGTTTAGCTCTCTTCAATACTGGGAATAAAAATAAAAAGATCCAGTTACTATACTAGAGCAAGAATTAAATAAGCTTAACATAGTTTCCTATAAATAATGGGTGCTGAGTAAATAGTAGTTATTATTAAGTTTATGCTGATTGAGGAAGTAAGCAAGACAATAAGTAAATGACTAAAACAGAAAATAATGTTAAAATAGAAATCATTTGTACTGTTACATTTAAATATAGTTGAGGGGTAGGAGAAATGGCTTGGCAATTAAGAACACTGACTGCTCTTGCAGAAGACCCAGATTAGATTCCCAGTACCCACATGGCAGCTATCGACCATCTGTAACTCTAGTTCCAGGGAGTCTGATGCTGTCTTCTGACCTCTGTGTTCATTGCACAATATGTGCGCACTTACATAAATGCAAGCTCTACACTCATGCACATAAAAATAATAAAATTTTAAAATTACTTAAATATTAACAAGAATTTATTGATCAATATTCCTACTACCACAAAGATACTGTTAGAAAAAAATTGTCTCTGCAAAAATCCTATTTCATAAGCAATCATTTTAAATTTCTGCAAGTTCTATTTCATAAGCTATCATTTTAAGTATAGAAAGTTGTACTAAAGAGATACTTTATCATAAAATTTGTAACAATCCTACATAGTTTTCCTAAGTCAATTTTAATCTGTTTGGGGTGTGTAGTTTACCAGTTATATTTCAGTTTCCATGACAATGGATGCAATCACTGCATATACAATCTGCAGCTGGGTAGGCAGGCAGGCTCCTCTGAGACTTCAACTTGCAAATAAAGCTGTGTGAGTAAGAGGCAAGCATTCTCCTGGAGACAGAGCACACTGCACTTTCAGGACACCTGCCTCAGGTGATGGCCAAAACAAGGCGGCCAAATTCGAGGTCCAGGTTTCTCATGGAACAACAGAGGTGTCTTACTCAAGGAACAAAGATGCTTCCACTTCTGCTTTTAGGATTTGGGACTTGGATTAAGTAAAACACAATGGAAAACCATATACTAAGTACCTGGTTCTCATCCATCTCTTAAGATTCCCTGTGTTCCTGAAGTGGAAATTACAAACACACAGTTCATTTGTCCTGAAAATAAAATTTAGATGATCATGAAAAAATAAAACTGTAGAAGTTACTGCAAGTAGAGGACCAAGGAAAATTCTGTGACAAAATTCATAAAAATATCCTGAAACTAAGATTAATGCATTCATTTGAGCTAATTCTTTTAAAAATTTTATTTATTATTTTTATTTTATGTGTATGAGTGTATTGCCTGCATGTGTGTAAGTACACCCATCATGCACTGCCTGCACGGGTCAGGGGATAACAGATGGATTCCCTTGGAACTGGAGTTATGGATGGGTGTTAGCCACCATGTGGTACTGGGACTTGAACCCGTGGCCTCTGCAAGAACAGTCAGTGCTCTTAACCATTGAGCCATCTCTCCAGTTTCTTTTTAAAAAATAAATTTATTGAAAATCCTCCAACTCAGTTATATGATATGTGTATGTATGTATGTATGTATGTATATGTATAAATTGATGTATGTGTATATATATGTATATATATATATACACATACATATATATACATATATACATATATATATACATATATATATATATATATATATATACATAGAGAGAGAGAGAAGCAATACAAGGTGGAGAAAAAAATGGAATTTCCATGTGAAAGCGTCACTGTATTTGAATGCTTTTTTGGTATCACAAGTTTAACTTATGTTGCTTTGATGCTATGTGTACTCTAAAGTTCAACTTAAAAATAAAATTTTAAAATCATATGGAAACCTAAAAAGAATAAATAAACTTATTTTTAAAATAAAATTAAACACTCATTTTGAGAACTAACTCTTTTAAACATAGTGAAAAATTTAGACATAATGAAAAATATCTTTAACTTTTCTTATAGAAAATTTTAAATACATGAAAATAGAATACTACAATAGGTTTTTCTGTACTCATCTAAAAGATTCATTAAATAATGCTATTTTGTAGCCAAAGCAACCCTGAGTGAAAAGAGCAATCAGAGGGATCTCTATACCAGACTTCAAACTATACTACAGGGCTATATTATAAAAACAAGCTTGGTACTAGGCACAAAAAACAGACCTGTTACCAATTGGAACAAAAACCGAAGATCCAAACCTAGAGCATATACAATTCTTCAGCCACCTCATATTTGACAAGGGGGCCAAGAAGACACAATGGAAAAGACAGCATCTTCAGCAAGTGGTGTTGGCAAAACTGGATCACCACTATAGAAGAATGAAATTAAACGCCTACCTCTCACCCTGTACAAAAGTCAACTCCTGAATGGATCAAAGACCTCAACGTGAAACCCCAAAATCTGGAGGCAATAGAGAAAAAGTTGGCAGCAGACCACAAGACATAGGCATAGGAAAGACTCCTAAATCAGGACACAGCTGGTGCAAGAATTAAGGTCAGACAATTGACAAAGGGACCTCATTAAACTCAAAAAGCTTCTGTACAATCAAAAAAAAATAAAGAAAGTGAAGAGAAAACCCACAGAGTGGGAGGAAACCTTCACTGCAGAAAACATCTGACAAGGCATGATTTCCAGAGTATATAAACTACTCAAAAAAAAAGAGGGGCTGGAGAGACAGCCTAGTGGTTAAGAGCACCGACTGCTCTTGCAGAGGATTCGGGTACGATCCCCAGCACCCACATGGTGATTGAGAACTGTCTGTAACTCCAGTTCCAGGAGAACTCCAGTTCCAGGGGAATCTGAGACACTCTTCTGATCTCTGCAGCATTGCACGACACGGGTGCACAGACCTACATGCAGACAGTACATTCATACACATACAAAAATAAATTTAAAAAAAAACAAAGAAGAAAGAAAACAAATGAATCACTCAAAAGATGGAGCAAAGAGCTGAACAGAGACTTTACAAGTGAGGAATTAGAGATGGCTGAGAAACATCTTAAAAAGTTTTCAATGTCATTAATAATTAGGGAAATGAAAACTAAAACCAATTTAAGATACCATCTCACTCTGATAAGACTGGCTAGGATCAAGAAAACAAATGATACCAAGTGCTGGAGAGGTTGTGGGGAAAGGGGAACACTCATGCATTGCTGGTGGAAATGTAAACTTGTACAGCCATTATGGAAAGCATGTGAAGAACCCTTGGAAACTCAAAATGAGCTACCACCTGTATTAGTACAGGGTTCTCTAAAGAAACAGAAGCAACAGGACGAATATATAGCTATATACAATTTATTGATTTGCTCACGTGACAGAGTTCAAGGAGTCCAACAGTAGCCGCGCCATACTGGAGAGGCTGAGAATCCAGGGAACTGCTCAGTCCACATGGCTGGATGTCTCAGTAGTCCCAATCTGGTGCTGAAGGTCTGATGGATTCCAGGAGATCTGCCGGTCTCAGTACACGCTGGGATCCGAAGGGTTGATCACAGCAGCAAGACAAACTCACCAGTGAGAGAGAGGCAAGCCGCAGGAAAAAAGGGACCAGATCCCTCTGGCATGGCCTTTAATACTGCCTGCCAGCAGAAGGTTACGCCCACATTTGGGGTGGGCCATCCGGGTTGAGGTAGTCCAATCCGAAGATCCTTTTTCTCTTATTTGTTCCTTAGTCCAGGCAAGTTGACACCCAGGATTAACCATCACACCACCTGACCCAGTCATACCACTCCTGGGTATATACCCACAAGACTCATCTTACTGCAGAGATATATGCACAGCTATTTTTTTTTTCTGTTTACAATAGCAAAAAGCTGGAACCAACCCAAATGCCCCTCAACTGACGAGTGAATAGAGAATATGTGGTACATCTACACAATGGAGTTCTATGCAGCAGTAAAAAAAGACATCATGAAATTTGCAGGTAAATGGATGGAACCAGAAGATATTATGTTAAGTGAAGTAGCATCGTCCCAGAAAAACAAATGATGAATGGTATCCCTCATCTGTGGATGCTAGCACCAATAACCCAGTTGTAAATATCTCTTGCTGGGAGTGTTGCATATTTGAAAGAACAACAACAGAAAAGACTGCATCAAAGAACTGTCTGAAGTGGTGAATCTGGTGGAGTGGGGGGGGGTTGGGAGGGGGACATGGGTCTATATTCGATTTGTAACATAATCTTGTACAAAATTATGTAAAACAAAAAATTTTTAAAAAACAGTGTGTACACAGGTAGTAAAAAAATAATGCTATTTTGACTTGTTTTATCTATACACTTATGAATGAGAAGTGCCCTCCATCGTAGGCTCACGAATCTTAACACTTGGACAGTTGCTGGAGTTCTTTGGGAAGGGGACTGGAATCCATAGGAGGAGTCACGTTACTGGGGGCCAGCTATGAGAGTGGATAGCTTCATCCCACTTCCAGTTTGTCATCTGTCTGCTTCCTGCAGATGCTTCCTGTTTTGGCTACTATGCCACCAGGGCTTCCCACATGATGGGGTGTTAGCCCTCTGGAACCATAAGATAAATAAACTATGCTTCTATAATTTGCCTTGGTTGTGGTGTTTTATCACAGCACCAAAAAAGTTACTAATAAAATATCCCTTTGTGCTTAATTGCATAAAGTAAAACATATAATTTAACTACTAAGTACCTAACATGATAGGGATCATTAATATATAACAATTATGTTCTCAAATATAACAAAGAAATGATTACTTAATATTAAAAATATTGTTTTTGATATTCATAATATAAGAAATTAACTTAGCAGCTTTATATTACATATAAAACTCTTGTAAATAATCACTCCCATTAAAAATTTGAAATGGGTTTCTTATGAAAATAAAATACATTTAAATCCTTTTTTATTGTTCTGAGCTGAATTCTTCTTTACATAAAAGAGACATAAGCTTATAGTTTATTCTTGTTTTATTATAATATAACTTATTTTTTCTTGTTTTTTTTAATTTTAATAAATTATTATTATAATATCAGGAATACCCATTGTGGTGATCCAGTATTCAGACATTTTGTCCCCAGTTGGTTGGTGCTATTTGGGGAGATCTTAGAAGGTGTTGCCATGCTGGAGGAAGTACATCACTGGGGGTGGGCTTAGAGAATTCAACAAGCCTTGCCAGTCTCCAGTTGCTTTCTGCTTCCTGTGCTCATTGGAAGATGTGAACATCTGCTTTCTGCTCCAGCTCAGGCCACCATACCTCCCTGCCACAATGGACTCTAAGACCTTGGAACCATCAATCATAAGCTCAAATAAACTCTTCCTTTTATAAATTCCCTTGGTCATGGTGGTTTTATCACAACAACAGAAAAGTGACTAACATACCCATGTAAATGTTAATTTTAAGTAATAAAATAATGTGGAACTCACTCAATTGTCCCAATATATTTATTTGACCCAAATAGCATGAAGAAATTTTCATTCCACAGGTGTTTGTGATTACTTACAATTGGTATGATTATGAAATCTGTATGTTTCTTTAAAAACCATTGATCAAGACATTTCTTCATGAAAACCTTCCCCTTAGAATGATGGATGTTCCTTTGTGGGGGCACACATCTTCCTTTGCCTCTCCATTTAACTTATAGGAGAGTTTTTCTGAAGATATTTTCCTCTTGTTAACCTTCACTGTGCTTCTCTATTTCTGTGGCTCTGTGAATATATTTATCTGTTTCACTTTTATTCATTTGTTCTATATTCCATTCTCTTTCTTCCTGCTGGTTCAATTTGTTACATATACTAGAAAATTCCTTATTATGAATTTTAAAAATATGTTAGAGAACAGACTCTTCTAGCCTTGAGTCTGTTCCAAGCTCCAGCTAGGCAGGCACCACTTAGTACCTCCCCGTGTGTGTAGACTACAGCACCTAGATCGGAGACAATGAAAGGAGAACAAGGAATCGTGTTGTGTGGACAAGGCAGCTATACACTGAACCCACAGTGCTTTTGACAGCATGCACAAAAGCCCAGCATGGAGACTGATAGCTTCTGGGAGAGGGAGTGTTGGTTTTCTTTTCTTTTTTTTTAATTTTATTTATGTTTTTTTTTTAAAGATGTTTCTCTGTCATCTTTATTTCTTTTTTAATGTAATACTTTTATTGATTGTTTATTTCAGACATCATTTTCAGTTCAATTTAGACATATTCCCCTTTTCCTTCCCTCCACCCTACCCCAGATCAATATTCTGCCATACATGTCCTGCTTCTTTCTCTCAGTCTTTTTAAAAATTTTCTTTGTAAAGGTTTATAGTTTGGGGCAGAATTTAACTATATCAGTCTGCTCTTTGACCCAGTCCTTATGTTGTTGTTGTTCCCTCCCTATTGTATTGCTCCAAAATATGCCTATATAAATGCCATACATGTACCAGAATTATGTCCTCCAGGAATAAACTGTATGTTAACTCCAAAATATGTTTAGGAGTTCACATTTTTCCCTTTAATTTTATTTTTTTTTTATTTTATTTTTTTTAAATCTGCGGAAGAGGGGGCGTGGTAGAATGTAAGGGCTGTGATTGGGGTGAATGGTGAAACTACAGCAATGTAGTCTGGACACTCATTTGATCAACTTGATTGAACAAACAACCTGTCACCCCCCACTGGATGGTGGGGCTGTAGGTGTTTGGGCACAACAGCCTGCAGATAGGTTTTGCATGAAGGATGCTTGTACTCATGGATTATCACTTATAGCTAAAAATGAAAAAAAAAAAAAACTGAGAGAAAGATGCAGGACAGTTATGGCAGAATGCATGATCTGGGATGGGGTGGGGGTGGGGGGGAGGGAAAGGGAAATAAGCCTGAACTGAATTGGAAAAATGTATGAAATGCACAAAGCATCAATAAAAACTAATTTATTTATGTTTTATGTGTATGAATGTACTGTTTGCATGTAGGTTTGTGCACCCGTGTCGTGCAATGCCACGGAGGTCAGAAGAGGGCATCGGATTCCCCTGGAACTGAAGTTAAAGACAGTTCTCAGCTGCCATGTGGGTGCTGGGGATCAAACCTGGGTCCTCTGCAAGAGCAGTCGGCGCTCCTAACTGCTAGGCCATCTCTCCAGCCCAGGCTCTATAGGACTTTTAAAAGATCAGTAAAAACCATGAAATCAAAGAGGGTGGTAATATGAGAGTGGAAACAAGAGAAGGGGTCTAAAATTATCAAAATACACAGTATGAAATTCTAAAAGAATCAATAAAATATTTGTAAAGCCATGAAGTTGGAAGGGGGACATGTGGGTAGATGTGATTACATTTCATTGTATCCATATAAATTTTAAATATTTTATTATTTTTATTTTATATGTATGAGTGTATTGCCTGCATGAATGTAAGTGTGCCTGTGTTGTGCTAAGCCCACAGAGATCAGAAGAGGGCATCAGATCCTCTGGAACTGGAGTTATATATGGTTATTAGCCACCATATGGGTGCTTAGAATTGAACCCCAGTCCTCTGCAAGAGCAGCCAATCTCTTAACCACTGGGCCATCTTTCTAGCCCCATGAAATTCTTAACAATAAAAAAAAATTATTTCATGCTGGGTGTGGTGATGCAGGTCTTTAATCCCACCACTTGGGAGGTGGAGACAGGGAAATCTTTGTGAGATCAAGGCCAGCCCTGTCCACTTAGCAAGTTGCAGGCCAGCTGTGCTCAGGGAGAGCTTGTCTCAAAAAGACCAAAAGCAGAAGGAAGGAAGGAAGGAAGGAAGGAAGGAAGGAAGGAAGGAAGGAAGGAAGGAAAATTTATTTCTTTTTATTTTTATTTTATGCGTATGCATATGTTGCCTGCATGTTTATAAATGTACCCATATCATGAACACCATGGGGGGCAGAAGAGGGCATCGGATCCCCTGGAACTGGAGTTACAAATGGTTGTTAGCTGCCATGTGGGTAATGGGATTCAAACCCAGCTCTTTTGCAAAAACAGCCAGTGTTCTTAACTGCTGAGCCATCTCACCAGACCCAAGGAAATTTGTTTCTAAGAAAATTCCTAGAAGATAAAATAAGAGGAAAAGTTAGATGCCCTGAGGGATGTCCTGGGATAGGGAATGAGAAGACCAGCTACAGAATGGCAGGAAGTATTCACAAAGACCTACCCAATAAGGACTTGCTACCCAAAATGTATGAAGAATTCCTAAAATCCAACGATAAAGGTCTCATTAGGTGTCCCTGGCTGGTGAGACTTCCTCTGTAATCCATGTTGGATGACAACTCCTAACAATCTTCCTGTCTCATTCTCCTGAATGCTGGGAAAAGGGGTGTGTGCCACCACACCAGGCTTAACACACAGTAAAGAATCAATTCAATTTTAAAAAGGACCAAGACTTTAGCAGTCACCTCACTAATGATGGCATACAGTTCACAAATGAGCATATGGAAATATGTTCTACATAATTTATCCTTAAACAAGGAGATACCACCACACATCCATTTTTAAATGACAAATATCCAGAATAATGATGTTTGGAATCACATTCCTGATCATTCCTGATGTTGGGCAAAAGGAATTTTCTTCCACTGCTGGCAGGACTACAAAATGGTGCTGCCATTTTGGAAGGCAGTTGGTGGTTTCTTACAAAACCATATTCTTACCATAGAATCTGGCAAAAGTGATCTTTGATATTTATTCTAAAGAGATGAAAAAAAAATGTCTGCACGTGGATATCACTTGATCTTACCCAAAAGCTGTGAAGCAATGCATATGGATGACTATAACAGCCTAATTCACAATACCAAAAACTTGTAAGCAACAAAAATGACCAGTTAAGTGGCCAGCTAAATAATCTATGGTTCATAAAGCCCATGGAAGATATGCCCATGGGTGCAATAGTGGCATGAAAGTTACAGGAGTAAGTACCCACAGTCTGGATTGGACTCAAGGCCCACTCCACAGGACACGCATGCCTGGCACTATAAATCTGACCAAGAACCCATGGCCGAGGAGCTCTTAAGCCCCTGGAATGAAACACGCATGCCTGGCACTATAAATCTTACCAAGAACCCATGGCTGAGGAGCTCTTAAGCCCCTGGAATGAAACTACAACAATTATTCCACTAAAGGGACATTATCAAGCTGCCCAGTAAGTTCATATCTCTTTACCTATTGATCAGTGCACTCAGTCCTCATCAGAGAAGTTTATTTGTGTAGTAGACAATAGCAAATGCAGAAACTGGTCAAAGTGCAAATAATAAGCATCTGTGGATATCTGTGGAGTGCTGATTTATAAGCGGGGCATCTATACCCTACCCTATCCCCAGAGGCTCAAGAAATATTTCAGAAAAGGGGGCAAAAGTATTGTAGGAACCAGAGGTTTGGGAAGACTGGGGCAAAACAGTGTCTTCTGGACGTGACAGGACCACTGACCTCAGGAACTTACATCAAGTGTACTTGTCTGCACCAAACCTGCACAAAAATCAATGTAGACAACATTCCAGGGTGGGAAGGGAGGGGCACACAAGCCTCCACCCCACAGTTGAGGAATTATTGTCAGTTAATGGCTGCTGCTGCAGGAACAGTCAGTTTTCTTTAGGGGTGTGGTTTCTGGTAGGTTGACTGTGCTCCACTGGATGGCCCCACACCCATGAAGAAATGGGCCACACAAACTGGACTCAGTGGAGTATGGTTTAAGAAAGAGAAAGGACATGAAGTTAGAATGGAGCTGGGAGGAATTGAGGGAGAAGTAGGGGAAATATGATTAAAATACATTATATACATGTATGAAATTCTCAAGGAACTGATTAAGTATTGCATCAAAAATTATTAGTCTTTTCTATTTATTTTTAAAATGACTCCCTCTTATGATATAATTTCATTGACAGAGGATATAATCACCTTTCGTTATTACTCTTCAATGGGTTGGAATTAGAAATGTTGGAAAGCCGCTGCCCTTCGTTCAGTGTTTCCAGTGAGGAAACGAAATAAATATTAGAAATGTCACTTTGATGAGGTTATTAACAACCTTAAATTGTAGGGAGGTGCCTGTGAAGGGGAAAGAAGGATGATAAAACACATCTACGTGAAATGGTTTCATAGTTTAAGCAAACAACGGAGCCAAAATGTCCCACCCAGCAGGAAGTGGTAAGAACAGCCTGAAATTATTCCAGAGAAATATATTATTGGAAAAAAAAACTTAAGGTGGGGAGGAGGGAGGACTCAACCCACTATCCTAAGTGAAGTGAATTTTCATGGCAGTGAGAAGTGTCAGAATGAGCTAGTTTATATCGGTTTAATTAAAATATACTAACTGGACATGGGGTCTAGATTTGATAATCTTGTACAAAATATATATTAAAAAAGATTTAAAAAAATATATACTAACGAGAATACATGCTTCCAGAACTTTACGCTTTGCATCTAATCTATACAGTTAACTAATTTTTTTATTATTTTATTTTAGTTATTTTTTATGGAGGGGAACAATTTTTACCCCAACTAACAAAGGATCTAACATATGTCTACTGTGTTAGATAACATTTTACAAAAACTTCCAAGCACAAGGCTTGGTGGTACAGGCCTTTAATCCCACCCAGGCAGAGGTGGATCTCTGTGAGTTCAAGGCCAGCCTGGTCTATATATTGAGTTCGAGGACAGCTGGGGCTACAGGAAGACCCTGAAGCAAGCAAATAACAAGAACAACAACAAAACCCATCCTTCTTTGAACAGAGCTTCAAATATTCAAATTGTATTAGTCCTGTATCCCCAGTGCTGCATTTGGTGGGGGATGGGAAAGGAACAAAATCAACCCACAAGTTAGAATACAACAAAAATAATATAATAATTTTCCAGGTTTATCACAGAACCTGTTCAAGCTAATCTTTTTATTTTGTTTTGTTTTGTTTTGAGACAGGTCTCATTCTGTAGCCCAGATTGTCTTGGAATTCACTGTATAGCCCAGGTTGGCCTTGAACTTACAGTAATCCACCTGCCTTAGCCTTTCCAGTGCTGGGGTTGCAGTCATGAGCCAACATATCCAGCACTAATCTTTATCTCCATCTGTAGCCAGAACAGCAAGAACTAGCCTGGGACTCTGGAGAAACAGAACCAATATATGAATATGAAACACACATGTATAATCTATTATCTAGCTATCTATCTCTATCTACTATGGATCTGTCTATCATTTAGTGACTTTATTCTTTTTTTTTTTTTTTAACTTTATTCTTCACTACAACAAAATACATGACAAACAACTTAAAGGAAAAAGGTTTATTTTGGCTCACAGTTTCGGAGGGATTTCACTTTGTCATGGTGGAGAGGGCAAGGAGGGGTTGTTCTGTCCATGGCAGCAGGAGTAGGAGGCAGCAGCTTGTTCACATGGAGGTAGGCCAGAACGCAGAGAACACAGGGCAGGTATCAGATGGGCTGTCACCTTTAAAGGCTATGACCCCAGTGACCCATTTCTGTCAGCCAGAACCTAAAGACTTATGTGTAGGACTGTATGCTCTGCATGCAGGTAGGTGTACCCATGTCATGCAATTCCCGTGGAAGTCAGAAGAGGGCATCAAATCCCCTGGAACTGGAGTCTATGGATGGTTGTTAGCCCCTTTGGTTGCTGGGATTTAAACACGTGTCTGTTCGTGATTGAAAACATCATTTGTCTTCCTTGTAAAGGAATATATATCATACCAGTCAGGTGGGGTGGTGCACACCTTTAATCCCAGCATTCCGGAGGCAGAGGCAGGCATATTTCTGTCAGTTCAAGGCCAGCCTGGTCTACATAGTGAGCTCCAAGCCAGCTGGGACTAAAGAGAGACCCTGTCTCAAAAAGACCAAATATATATGAAAAAAGCTCCAACATACTGAAGTGTTTAGGGCAGGTTTTTACCCTAATTACAATATCAAATAATAACCAAGAAACTGAACATAGAAATTTATAAAGTAGAAAGAACTGGGGTTTCAAGGGTAGCCTAATGTTTACATCCTGTCAGTCAGTGACCCTTGGATGTTAACTCACCTTCTCTGAAGCCTCTGTTTTCCTTTTCTGTTAAGTGAAACTGCTGAATTTTATTCTTTGAGCTTTCTTTACCACTTACAAAATTACATGTACCTTGACTTAGTAGGTGATCAATGTTTTTCTTTTACTTTTATGATTAAAATGATTATGAACTAAAATTCAGGTCAATGTTTTCCTCCATAAATTATACAAACAGTTAAAATAACTGGAGAGCTACACTGAAAAATCCAGGGAAGAAATATTTATCTAAGGCAAAAGAAGACATGCTTTTAGAAAGTTAGGTGGACAGCCGGATAAGCACGAAGGCGATGCACAACCCTGATAAGTACACAAGTATTCTAATGAGCTTCTGTATCACTTTTGAGAATTTCTTTTGTTTTGTCTAAGCTCAAAAATTTTCTCAGTAAAACATAACTTTTTCACTGTTCTTAATAGTTTAGGTCCCAATATGCTGTTACAACATTTATTTTATATAATGTAAGGAAGTAGTTAAAAGGCTGTTGAACATTTATATAGAATACCATCACCTTTTGGTTAAATTTAATGAGAAAGGCATATGCTTTAAGTGATCTTCTGGAAATACTTTTTTTTTTTTCCACAAAACTGAGACAATGGGCTATGCAAAATCCATATCAAATGTATTTCCTTTTATTTAGTAGAAACTATTGTGGTAGGATCATAGTTTTCAATCAAACCAAAAGGATTTTTCACTCTTACTTTCTACTTTCCTGTTTTCTGAAAAGTATTCTAGTGGCAGTGATGAAATAAATTTTAAACCTCGGTCTTTGTCCTGTGATCTGAAATGCTACAATCACTGACGATGGCCCCTTCCGCTCAAGAGATCATATTTTGGGAAAGCAGTAACACTCTAAGCTTCACTGTACATATTGTACATATGTATTTTATTACATATGCATTCACATATGAGGTTTTGGGTGTTTTTAAAGATTTGTTTTGTTTATTTAGCTTGTGTATATGTACGTGTGTATATAGGTCAGAGGTCTTTTCCGATGGTTCTCTCTCTCCACCTTGTTTCTGAGGTAGGGTCTTTTGCTATTTCTGCTACTGCCCTACATAGCTAGCTGATTCTTCTGTTTCCACCTCCATCTCCCCTAGGAGTACATAACTGGGATTACAGATATGAATCTGTTCTTGGGGCATTCTTGCGTGTGTTGTGGAGATGGAACTCGGGTCATCAGGGATGAGCATTGGCAAGTGCTTTAGTAGTCGTGACATTTCCCTGGCCCGACATTTGTATTTTATTTCTGGAGCTGGCTTCACATTTATTATCTGGCTTTTACACATGATGAAATTTCAACTTAGAAAGTTTAAATACATGGAAAGTCACAGGTTGAGTGAGAAGTCTGATGCTTCTAGAAATTATGTCTGTTAAGATTTATATGGTATTCCTGAAATGGACAATAATGCTTTTTTCTTACTGACAACTCATCTCCTAGAAAACAAGAATTGCCATGAAAATCACTGGGAGGCTGACTCTCCCCTCCATTCTTCCTTCACTTACTCAAACATCTTGTCCAATGACTTCAATCTTCCCATTTACTCATCCTGCAGCCTCTACTTTGATCTCTCTTTGGCATTCAAACTGCAAACACATATTGCTAACTTTGGCCTAGATGTCTCTTCAAGGTTAAATTGCTGTGACTTTTTCCTCTTTCCTTTTCCTCCGCATCCTGTCAGCTACATATTTCTAAGCCTTGGTTAACTGAGCTAATCCTTACACATTTACAGGGTATCTCTACACAGAACAAGGCTAGGAGTTAGGAATACCCAGATAAATCCTGCCTTTTAGTCTCACCGTGAACAGATTTCAGATTCTTAGTTAATGTCTTTCACATCCAATACTTTCCATTCCCACTGCCAATATTTTAATCTGATTTATAGTCTTGTCAGGCTGGGACTCTGACAAAACTCCTTCTCTGCTGGTCTGTCTTTCTCTTCTCCTCATCCTTAGTCCTGCCCCATACCTTAGGCCCTACTCTATTCTCTTCACTACCTGTGACGATCTCCATGAATCTTATTCTGCAATATTCTTTCTTCATATGACTTCAGTATTTGTTGCTTCTAGAAGAACTATGTTCAAACCTACTAGTCTGTATTCCAAGCATCTCTATAATATGTTTCTTCTTCTCCAGCCTTACTTCCTACCATTTCAATGCTTCAGTCAGAGTCACATAGGTATCTTATTAGAGATAGAGATCTCTTGTCTGCCACTGAATCAACATGAAGTGAGCATTGGAGAAGTTGGGAAACATCCTGACATCCAAGAGCTGACCTGGCAGTCACAGTTAGGCTGTGGTAGTCTCCTTTTAAACACAAGCAATCTCACAGACTGTCAACAGCAGACAAGACTACTCAGTGATTGTGATAGCAGTCTGTAATTAAGTATAAGCTCAGACAAAAATGTGAACATTATCCAAACCACCAGAAGTGTGATACATCCCCTAACCTGGTGAATGTGATTGATTCGTTCTCTTTTATCAGTTACACTTTGAATATTGTTTGGTTCTTATTGCCTACTAGGTAGAAATTATTAAGACGCCCACTCATAGAACTGCCTCTAATTCCTAGCAACATCTAATCCAGAGGACAGCCTTGCTTCCTTGAACCCTCCTCCAAGCCACATGACACAACTGCAAGTTGTTTTAATGAGAAACTCCGTGGTTCTCCAAGAATGTGTGGTTTCTCTCTTTGAAATGAAGAAAAAAAAAAAACTCAGCTTTCAACTATAGATATATCTCTAGTGACTCCCGAATGGAAGGGATTTTATAGACAAATGAGCCTTCATTTTCCTGAAACTCTCAAATCTGAATTCAAGATGGAGAACCCCTGCTATAGCCCTCCTGCCTCTTTACGATTAGTCACGTCTTAGTACTTATATAAGTATTTTCGTGTCCTTTTATCAGTAAGGCCCCTGGTCTTGCCATGCCACATCATCTCCCTTTCACTGAACCGTTACCACTTGGACTTACTTAGCATCAAGGCCAAGACATAGTGTTGCTCTCCAACATTGTGTAGCCTTCCTCTCAAATGCTGTCTAGCTTCAGATTCTTCAGAGAAAGGAAAAAACAGTTATAATCAATCTCAACAGAAGGATCTTTAAAGTAGCTTCTTTTCTGCTGCACCTTGCATGGGTGCTATTGTTGGCAGAAAAAAAAGGCCAAACATTTTGACTTAATGGGAATGAGCAAGCCAGTCGGGTTAATATCAGGCCCTTCAGAGTAGATATGAAAGAGGGGAGTCCCCAGAATAAGACTCTCTTCTAAGGTCAAACCTAGGAAAAGTCACCAAGGAAGATTCCACAGGCCAAATAAGAGAGAAAAACTCTGGCCTCAGTGAGTAGGAAGATAACAAATTAAATGAATGAAAATAATCACGAATGCTGCGGTCTTAGAAGAATTATTTATCACCAGAGATTGCTGAGTAGCTGTACATATTAGATTTATTTCTTTCAATTGTTTATTTTTAATAAAGCAGGTATAGAATAACCAATTTTAAAAGAAGTATATAATAACATTTTACTGACATTGTGTATGCCTTTATTTATTCAGCAAATACCCTGAACCATTTTTCATTTTTATGCCCTGGCAGCATAGAATTAAGGAGGGTCACTGTTCTTATTAAAAGTTTTGACTTGTTGGTAGAAATACACAATAACTTTAAAGAGACTTTAAACTGTATTTAGAAAAAGGTACTGTCTGACTATACAGGAGGAAATTTTGGAAGAAATGGATTTATGTAGATACTTACTAATCTCAATGGAGTTAGCCTTTTATAGAGTCATTTAAAACATATTAGGTCTTTTAAGAATTCATTTTATATATCCCTTTTCAAAGGAAAAATTTCTAGCAATAATTTTCTTTTTTCATGTGTGCGTATCCATGTGTGCATGGGTGCACATGTGTATATGAATGTGGAAGCCAGGAGACAGACTCAGCTGTTCTTTCCCAGGTTTTGCCTGCTTGAGTTTTTGAGACAGGATCTCCCACTGGTGTGGGGCTTACCAAGCATATAGGCTGCCTGGCCATTGAGCCCCAGGGATCCTCCTGTCTCTGTTGCTCGGGTCTGGGATTATAAGCATAAACCGCCAGGCCCAACTTTTTAAAATATGTTTTCTACATCTTCAGTAAATGGTGTTGGCAAACCTGGATCACCACTTCTAGAAGAATAAAACTAAACCCCTACCTCTCACTCTGTACAAAAATCAGCTCCAAATGGATCAAAGACCTCAACATGAAAGCCAAAACTCTGAAGGTGGTAGAAGAAAATGTTTGCAGCAACCCACAAGACATAGGTGTGAGAAAAGACTTCCTAAATCAGACAGTAGCTGCACAGGAAGTGAAGTCGACAATTGACAAGTTGGACTTCATTAAACTCAAAAGCTTCTGTACAGTGAAAAGAAACAATCAGGGAAGTAAAGAGAAAACCTACAGAGTGGGAAGAAGCCTTCACCAGTGATACTTCTGATAAAGCATTAACTACTCACAAAACAAAGAAGTATGAAAACAAATGACTCACTCAAAAGATGGAGTAAAAAGCTGAACAGAGACTTCACAATGAGGAAATAAAGATGGCTGAGAAACATCTTTAAAAATGTTCAACATTGGGGCTGGAGAGATGACTCAGCAGTTAAGAACACTGACTGCTCTTGCAGAGGACCCAGATGACAGCTAAGAACCCATCTTTAACTCCAGTTCCAGGGGAATCCAACGCCCTCTTCTGACCTCCATGGCATTGCACGACATGGGTGCACCAACCTACATGTAGACAGTACATTCATAAACATAAAAAATAATAAAGAAAGAAAGAAAGTTCAACATCACTAATAAGGAAATGCAAATTAAAATCACTTGAAGGTATCATCTCACTCCAATAAGACTGTCTAAGAACAAGAAAACAAATGATACCAAATGCTGGAGAGGTTGTGGGGAAAGGGGAACACTCATCCAATGTTGGTGGGAATGTAAACTCATACAACCACTATGGAAAGTAGTATGGAGAACCTTGAAAAGACTCAAAGTGAACTTACCACCTGACTCAGCCATATCACTCCTGAGTATGTACCCACAAGACTCACCTGACCACAGAGATACATGCACAGCCATATTTACTGCATCTCTCTCTTGGAACCAACCCAAATGCCCCTCAACCGATGAGTGGATAGAGAAAATGTGGTACATCTACACAATGGAATTCTATGCAGAGGTAAAGAAAGATAGCATTATGAACTTTGCAGGTAAATGGATGGAACTAGAAGATATTATGCTAAGTGAAGTAACACAGTCCCAGAAAAGCAAACGATGAATGGTATCCCTCGTTTGTGGATGCTAGCACCCAGCACTGAGTTGTAAGGCAAACTGAACATCAATGTTATATACCCCTTTCCCTGAAAGCAACTGTGCTCTTATAATATAAATCTCTTAACGGGCTCTAGAATTAACCCACCATTTATTTTTAGACTTTGTAATCTTGGTATATGGGTGGAGGATATGTAGGCATATTTTTTGAGTTATAGAAATTTAGAAAGGAAAAATGTGAATCCTGAAATATGATATGGAAATGACAACAGTTTGTGTACAGATGATATAGTTTTAGTACATATGTGACATATACATTTGCATATGTTGAAGCAATACAATTGGAAGGAACAACAACAGCAGAGGAACTGGGACAGGGAGGGGACTAAAACAGTAAAGTTCTCCCAAGGACAATAATCCTCTGCTTTAAAAAACTTTGAAAAGAATCAGAAAAAGATACAGGGAAGGAATGGCAGGGTGCATGAACTTGGTTGTGTGTGGGGGAATGGAAAGGGAGATGAGTCTTGATTGGACTAAGAAATCATATATGAACTGCACAAAACTTCAATAAAATGTTTAAAAAATGAAACTAGAAAAAAATGTTTTCTGAGATATTGAACTCGGGTCCTCATGTTTTTAAGGCAAACATTTTGCCAATTGAGCTAAAACATCAGCCCTTAGGAATGATTTTCTAAGACCTTTCCTCCCTTCAATGCACTCTGACAAACTGCTAGCAGAAACGCTGTATTTTTCTGTCTCTCTAGCATCCATGTGCTTTGTATTCTGTAATGAGAGTGAATTTTCCTACCCTAAAAAGCACTCTGTATAGTAGGTTCTTAGTAAGTCTCTTTGGAAAGAAATAACATGTAGTATATAGTGTCAGATCAAAAACTGGATCTCCAACTGTTCAGTGGCATGACATCCGTGAGAATTCCTAGGAACAGTCACAGCATAAATATATTATAGTTTAATTACTTTTTTCATGAGATTGTACAAAGTGCATAGGTAGCAAATGACAGCAAAGCAGAATCTAATCTATCTTGCCCATGAAAATATATTCTCTCAACACCTAGCACCATTCTTTGCTTCACATGAGCCCACAGTACAAAAGAATGCCCACAATACTAAAGAAATAACAATACTGTAGGAAACAAAAGTAATTATATAGAGAAGCAGAAAGAGGAGAAAGCAAATAAGTGAGAGGACCCTGGATTTCACTAGAGATAAGATGGTGGCAACTTGGAATGATTCTTACATAGTGCTCCAAAATTCTTGTGGCTTCAGAGAAGGTATACAGAAATAAGTCCACAAGTATTCAAATTTCAAATAAGAACTTGTGGTTGGAAGGGGATTATTGAAGGAGACATGTTCCTTTCCTTAAGCAGCCTACAGTCTAGCTGAGGAGACAAGGCTAAAGAACAAGAGACAACCTGGTAGCAATTATATGCTAGACATAGGGGACTCAGAGCCCAAGCTGTGATGTTGGTAGAGCAAGTGAAGAACATTTATTTAGAATATGGAGTCATATTCTTTTATATGCTTTCCAATGTCAATTTATCCATTTGAAATATAAATTTCCAAAAACTAAAAATCATGCCTATGTAATTGATTAAACTCGTAGTTCTGACAATTTCCACACCAGATGTCATAAGGAGTTGGCCAATTTGTGACATAATTACATCATCTCTCTAGCTGTGTCCATTAGGGTCATATTTACCCTATATCCTCTACAATCTTTTGGTATTAAACATTTAGATAACATCTTTTCTACAGTGTATCAGTTTTCTGGCTATGTCATCAGCAGAGGTAACATCTTGGCTATTGAGATTCACTTTAACAGACCTACCTAGCCATAGTAAGCTCTGGTTTATTCCTCTCATGTCAATTAATTCTTTACCATCTTTTCCAGAGTAAACTGACATTTTATGAGTTCTGCTGCTTTGTATTAGTTACCTATTGCACCACACCAAATTATCCCCAAACAACCTATTATTTATCATCTTATATAATTTCTCAGGATCAGCTACCTGAAAGGAACATAACTGTATCCTTTTAGCTCAGAGTATTTTATGGGATTGAACTCAGACTGTAAGCTGGGCCTACGGTCATTCAAAAGCTTAAACTGGAGGACCCACTCCTGAGCTTACCCATGGGTCTGTTAGCAAGAGGCCCAAGTTTCTCATCACCTGGGTCTCTGCCTAGGGCAGCTTGTTCAGCTGGTTCCCCCAAGAATGAGTGACTTTGAAGAGGGAAGGAAGAAAGGAGGAGGAAGGGAAGCAGAAAGACAAGAGACGACAAGAGGTGAGGGGAGAATGAAGCTAGGAGGGGAAGAGGGAGAAAAGAGAGTATATTCTCTTTCATGGCAGGTAGCATTTGTTACTCCATATTCTAGTCCATTAACTAAGTCTAGCCCATCTCATATGGAGATAAAAGTAGCAACAACTATGGACCACTGAGGCTGTTCTAAGGTTGCATGCAAAATATTCCTCGGTAAAACACCTTATTGATTTATTATTTGAAGTATTCATCTTCATTTCACTGGACAGTTGTTAGCTGCCATGTGGGTGCTGGGAGCCAAACCTGAGTCCTCTGCAAGAGCAGCCAGTGTTCTTAACTGCTGAGCCATCTCTCTAGCCCCTTTATTTTCATTTCTAAGGCTGTCAGGAGAACAGCACAATTATTCCTTAAACTTAAAATGTCAACGAGAAAATGGAGAATTGTTTCTCCTCCTTACTGCCAACTGAAAACATTCATATCCAAATCTTTTGCAATTTAGTAAGCCAAACTGTTTTACTGTAAAAATGAACATTTACCAGATGTTTTCTTTTTGTACTTATATCAAATAAAGAAAGAACTGCATTAACATGAGCATTGTCTCAGACATAAATAAAGTAATTTGGGGCTTGAATCTTATGTTTAAAGAAGGCAAAAATTCACCAAATAAACCCTAGCTTATGACCATCATGGCTTGACTCTGGGTAAGATTCATTTAAACCAAGTACAAATTGGATACTGGGAGTCAAACTCATGGCCTCTGCTCTTTAGGAGTTTATAGCCAGTGAATAAGTTACCACTTGTTTCCTGAAATTTATAATAATGCCAATAAAAAAGCAAACACAGGCTTGATATTCCCTTCCATGCCTTTCAGATTCCTGTCCATTTGCAAATGCACTTTTTCTATGACAGCACTCAAAGAATTGTCTAGTCAAGAAATGGTGCCAAAGTTCCCACTGTGGGATTCTCTGACACACTTCTGCATTTGTACTCAGACACAGAGCACTGGTCAAGTGTATGACGGATTGAAGACAGGACTGTGATCCATTCTCAATTCCATAACTGGCTGTGCTAACTTCAGTAACTTCTCTGAGCTTATCTTCCTTAAAACACAGAGTAATGGATACCTGCATTAGCAGATGTGTTTTGATGGTTAAAATGGATTAAACTATTACTCAGGTTAGTACACAGTAAACATTCAAGAAATATTGAGTCTTCTTATTTTTGCATCATATCACAATGTCCTGGAAACAGTTCTGCTAGAGAACTTTTGATATAACCAATTATGTTTTCTGGCTCTGCTGGAAAAATCTCTGTGTGGGAGTTTTTCTACCTTTTGTATGCAGGACATTATGTTGTTAAGTATATTCTGGACACTGAGAGAGCTGAACTGAATATTTAAGTACTCCCCAAAGTCAATACATGATGTAGGAAATTATGTATATTAGAATGCTATGCTGCAACATGATACATTAGGTCCCAGTGAAGCTGTGGTTGCTAATTCAGACAGTATTATGTTTCTCTGCTTAAATTTTATTACAGTATATATCATCGATATCAAGTGAATCAAGCCAACCATGGAAGCATTGTTAATAAGTGGAAAATATTTTAATGTATCACAAAAATCATTCCATGAAGTTTTACACAAAACACATCTCTTGCTTCAAAGACCTTCATTTGATGGAGTTTTATATTAATTTATGTTTACCAAATGCTTTGCAATCACCTTTGTTTCCAGTCTCCAAAGACTTTTGATACTAGATCAAACCAAATCTTCAACTAGAGAAATGTTTTTGCTGAAATAGAAGGCACCACTTCACCACATTACTATTGGAACTTGATAATTTGGTTACAATCCCTTGTAGAGTGGCTTCTGATATCAAAATAGTCAAGCTATGGTATTCTCAAATACTTCTTTCTTCCACTAATTGAAAACTATACTGCCTCCCGAACTTCTTGGCCCCAGAGCCAGGAAGAAGTATCAGCAACTCTGTTCCTTCCAAGGAATTCATCATTCCACTAGAACCTTTCACTTAAATGTTTTTTCACCAGAAATTAATGGCATTGGGGGCAGGCTTAATGAGTTCAACAAGCCTTGTAGTCTCTAGTCTCTCTCTCTTGACTTCCTGTGCTCATTTCGAGATGTGAACTTTGGCTTTCTGCTCCAGCCCTAGCCACCATGCCTCCTGCAACAATGGACTCTAATTCCCTGGAACCATCAATCGTAAGCTCAAATAAACTCTTCCTTTTATAAGTTCCCTTGGTAATGGAGGTTTAACATAGCAACGGAAAAGTGACTAATACAGTAGTTGGTACCAGAGAGTGGGCTGTTGGCTGTGAAGAAACTGACCATGTTGATGTTTAGAGAAATGTGGAAGAATTTGGGACTTTGGGCTAGAAAAGTTGTTGACTACTGTAAGCAGAGCTTAACAGGCCATTCTAGTAGAAGCCTGGAAGAAAGCATTGCTGCAAAAACATGTAGTTTCAGAGGAAAATAAAGACTTAGGCAGCAACTGGGATATTTTGGCAAAGAGTCTGGCCACAGTTTGCCCACAGCCCAAATGCTTGCCTGATGCTAAGTTGAAAAGCAATGGATTAATGTCTTTGGCAGAGGATATTTCAAGACAGCTTAATGTAGAAATGGTGTTATGGTATTAATGGTGAATATTGTGCATCTACAGTGAAAAAGAGCAGATGGGGCAGAAAGAAATGCAGAATGTATAGTTTGGATCTGAAAAGGGTGTTAGGAAGATTAAAGGTGGGGCCAAGGCATGTGAAGGAGAGGATCCCTTTGATAAGGAGATTAAAGTAATTAAGGAGAGGCCTAGCTATTTACAAGTAAACAATGGAAAAAGTGAGATTAAAGTGATTAAGGAGGGGCCTCAAGATTTACAAGTAAACAACAGAAACAGTACCTTCAGGACTAGACCACACTCCAACACTGAAGGGAAAATACTGAAAGGGTCTTCTCTTCTAACAAGTCCAGGGCAGAGAAAAGTTGCAAATGTGGTTGAAATAGGCCAGGGTCCATCCCAAACTTGCAGCCAAACTCGGTAGTTTCATTCACATGGTGCTGGCTTTAGAGGCATAAAGTTTGCAAGAGTGAAGGGGTCATCAGTTCTTCCTCCATGGTTTCAGAGAGCCACAGAGGCCAGGCAGAGTGCATCAGGGGCGTTTCTGAATAAAGAAGGCCCTAATAGGCCATTGCTTGAAGCTGTGAATGTGAAGCCTGGTTGAGAGTGGAGACCTCAAGAAGACATTGAAGATGCCAGAGCTGTGAGATATTTGCCAAGGAGAGCTGCATACAGGGAGTGGTATCGGCCTAAGAAAGAGATGTATGTTGCAAGCAAAGCTGGAAGAGCTGAGCCCCATCTAAGCCCTTTGGAAGTCAAGTCCCAGAAGTCACACATGGAGTTACTGGACTTGATGTTTTCCTGCTGGTTTTCGGTCTTGTTTTGGTCCAGTACTTCCTCACTATACCTCTATTCCTCCCTTTTGGAATGGGAATGTGTATTCAGTTCCACTGTATGTTGGGAGTATGTAATTTATCTTTTGATTTTACAGGAGCTTAGTTAGGAGATTAGCTTGAGTCTCAAAAGAGACTTTTGACTCTAGACTTTTGAATAGAAGTGAGACTGGTAAAGACTATGGGGACTTTTAAGGTTGGACTAAATGCATTTTGCATTTTATATGGTCCTGAGCCTATGGGGGCCAGGGAGTGGAATGTGGTGGTTTGAATGATATTGTCTCCCATAGGCTTTAAGTATTCAGACATTTTGTCCCCATTTGGTGGCACTGTTCTGGGAGGTCTTAGAAGGTGTGGCCATGCTGGAGGAAGTACATGATTGGGGGCAGGCTTAATGAGTTCAACAAGCCTTGCAGTCTCTAGTCTCTCTCTTGACTTCCTGTGCTCATTGTGAGATGCGAACGTTGGCTTTCTGCTCCAGCCCTGGCCACCATGCCTCCCACCACAATGGACTCTAATTCCCTGGAACTATCAATGGTAAACTCAAATAAACTCTTCCTTTTATAAGTTCCCTTGGTCATGGTGGTTTATCACAGCAACAGGAAAAGTGACTAATACATATTCTTAAACAATATTCCTAAAACCTTGTGCCCCATCTTTTTCTTTCCACAATAATAAGAGTCACAAGAAAATGCATAAACTATGCCCCAATTTTTAAAATTGCAGTAATAAATGACTAAGAAGATGCCATGATTACTCATATTGGAAATGACTTCTTAATCACTGGATGCTTATTTGTAAAGAAAGTTCAGTAGATTCAGAAGGCAGTTCAGGGAATCTGGAAACACAGTAGATAAAGTCAGGTGACTTTGAGCTATGATCAACTGATAAGTGGATCTCTTAGTCAACAAAGATCATGCTGCTAAATAGGTTAGGTAGTTGACAAGGACGGGGTCAGAACTTAACTGCACTGAAGATGCACAAAGCTTCTGTAGGACGTTTTGATTCCCTTCTAATAGGCCTTATGCATACTGGAAAGAATGAAGTATATACTTTAGTTATTCAATAGCTTTTCTTCACTCAAACACAATATGATTAATAAGTCTAATAAATCATAGTCTAAGCCATTATCGCAGCCTTGATACATTGAGTATTTTCAATTTAGTATATATTTGAAGATCATCATGTCAGTTGATTATTCCATGTTTTCTTAAACACCATGAGAACGTATTTAGACTCCTTTGTTACCTACCTCACAACATTTTAATGTACTTGTAACTTAGTTGTTGCTATGACAACCAGCTCTATAAAAGTGGACTGTGACGGGACTTGTCTCCATGACAGTGAAATTTTCTTGTTCTCTACATTGGGGAATTTTTGCTAATTTTGACTTACATATAAACCTGCAAGTGTGGAGAGACATCACAATGGGGAATAAGAATTCCCCGTCAACCATCCCTCCAGATGACACCACTAAGGTACGTTTCACATGCTCCTCAAATTGTCCCCATATAATACAAATCATGCTGATTTAAGTTTAGGATTTAGGACAATTTTAGGGGTTCATTTTTCACAGTGGTAAGTATAAACAACATGGCAAATTTCACAAGTATTTTGTCAGCTCCCAGATCGGCATGCAAATTTTCCAGAATATTCAAGCCAACAAAAAAAACATTTGGACGATTTAAAAATAAACATTATTCCCTAGGCTTAGAAAAGGGGCACAGGTGGATGAGAAGCAAAACACTCTACTTTCTCTGGAGCTGATGTCTTGGTCTCTAGTCAGTTCTGGCTGTTTTCTTTCATGGCCTGCCAGCTTGTCCAGGCTTAACCTTTCGATCCTACTAATGAAGCACATGCAATTAGATATTTTTTATGTATTTAAACAGATATATATAGCCTTTCGCTCTACTAATGAATCACAGCAAATAGATATATGGGTATTTAAATACAGTATAAGTGTTATGCGTAGGTTATATTGGTTAGACACGATGTTTGGATGGTATTTCAATTTCATGATCTACATTTTTCTTCTGTCAAGTATGGGCAGGGTCTTCATGTGGTTATAACATCTCCTAACCATTAGAGATGTAAGCTTGTGACAATCAGCGTGGGTTTTTCCCTCCCAAGGAGAAGAGCCAATAGCAATTAGATTTGGGATGATACGAGACATAGAGCTGCCACTGCTGCACAGTATTCCAGGCAAAGGTGTAGCTGGGTGCTAACGGAGGATCTGCTTGACTCAAGGTAGAACTATATTTGCTTTATTGGTTTAGTGGGTCCTTTGGTAACACCTCTCTGGCATCTCTTTTCTAAGCCTAGGAACAATTGCGGGTAAGAGTCTGGGCATGGTAGAATGTAGGGCTTTGATTGTGGTTAATGGTGAAACATACAGACAATATAGACTGGACCATATTTTGATCAACCTGATTGAACATAAATAAAGCCCCCCCACCCCAAGCTGGATGGTGGGACCCATGAGCTGTGTGGGTTTGGGCACAACTGCTTGCAAATTGGTTTTACATGAAGGATGCTTGTACTCACAAATTATCACCTATTGTTAAAAAAAATGAAAACAAAACAAAACAAAAAAGCAGAGAAAGATGCAGAAAACTTATGGCAGAATGCACGATCTACGATGGGTAGGGGTGGGGTGGGGGGGAAGGGAAGGGGATATATGCCTGAACTGAATTGGAAAATGATGCATGAAATACACAAAGCATCAATAAAAATAAATTTAAAAAAAAAGAAAGTTGTTACAAAGAAGTGAAAAAAAAATAAACATTATTAGAAAAAACAAGTAAATCAAATGTTAAAATTAGTTGCACAAGTTTGGTCTGCTTAATATTTTAGCATAAAAATGTGAAAAACTAGATTTATCCTTTTAAGTTAAAGATTTTTCCCTTTTAGTTTATAGAAATATATCATGAAACTAGTCAAAAAGTAAAATTATTACATTACAAGTAGAAGACATAAAAATCACTAGTACCTGGCATGGTCTTTAAATTCGCCTGAAGATGATTTCCAATTTAATACTTTCTTTTAAATATTGATAGAAAATCGGAGGTCAGCCAAACGTCTTGACGATGTTAAATTATATTTTAAATGCAGTCATGCAAACCCTCATTTTCATCTTCTAATCTTAATTCAGAGAAGATGGAAAGTACAAGGTTTCAGTCCCCAAAGAAGCATCAAGTTCTTGAATGGCTGATTTGGGATAAATGGTCCGGCATGTGTGCCCTGTGAACTGAGTCAGTGTCGCTGTGAGTGCTGATCTGTACATTTCTTGATTTGTACTAATATCACCCAAGTATTAGCTTAGCATTTTAAAAGGCTATTGGAAGACTGCTCTTGAAATTTTTAAGGCAGAGGCTTGTCATTTCCCTGGAGGGAGAATCTAGCATCTGACAGCAATTCTCTATCATCTTTTACTTCAATGAGCGTTCTGATTGATTATAGCCATGGTTTTTCTTCACACACAAATTGAACAATTTCATAAAAAGTTGACGTTTTTCTTTTTTGCTCAAGAAAGTAAAAGCTATGCACGATTGCTTCCTTTGTTTCTGTCTTAGACTCAGGAATACATCTGATTTCAGCAACTGAATTAATGGCCCAGTCGCCATAGTTATTTTTAAATGGGAAGAGGGTTTGTTTTTTCATTTCTTTTTAAATTTTATGTGAATGAATGTTTTGCCTACATGCAAGTAAGTGCACACTGTGCATGCAATGCCCACTGAGACCAGAGGAGGGTGACAGGTCCTCTGGAATTGGAGCTACAGAAGGGAGCTGTAGAGTGGGTACTGGGAAGCAAACACAGTTCCTGTGCAAGAACAGCTAGTGTCTTAACTGCTGAGCCATCTCTATCCCAGGAAGACACTTCATGTGAATACTTAATGTACTTAATGGTCTCCAACAGTTCAATCAACTTCATTCTTTTTAAAACAATTTTATTCATTATTATGTGTATGTATGATGGAGGGGTATTTATATGAGTGTTTATGTATATAGCATACATTGGAAAATATGAATTTGGAAGTCAAACTGCTGAAATAGAAAAATACTTCTACACTTTTTAAGAGCTTCGTGAAATGGCCTTGGACAATTTGCTGAACCACTCCAAGATTCATTTCCCCTGGCTATAAAATAGATATGGTAATAACACTAGTTTCATAATATTGTTATAAGAAATAATTATAAGACTCGTGTCATATAATTGTATGAGCATTATTAAAATTTCTTTTACTTAAAGGTATTCTTTTTTTTTTTTTTTTTTGTCTTTTTGAGACAGGGTCTCCCTGTAGCCCCAGCTGTCCTGGAACTCACTCTGTAGACCAGGCTGGCCTTGAACTCACAAAGATCCGCCTGCCTCTGCCTTCCAAGTGCTAGGATTAAAGACATGCGCCACCACACCCAGCTTACTTAAAGGTATTCTAATTTGTTGCAGACTACTATGCAGCAGAAAGATGCTAAAGATTACACCTGTAATTCTCATTTAGTCCTCAAAACAAACCTATTCAGTTGATAGCAACTCCACAAAGATTAAAGAACAGTAAACTTTGACTCACTGACATTATTGATCTAATGGTACACATTGAGTTAAGATAGATTATACCCAGATGTATTAACAGACTAATCCTGAAACTTCAGAATAGTAATACATAAAAGTTTATTTCTGATATGCCCAAAGCATTCTCTGGGTCCATGTTTGCCTTATAGGCTTTCATTCCAATTTTTCTTCTAGAGTCTAAGGATATCTGTGCCATGTGCCAGGGCCATATACAACACATGCCTCTGGTTCACTGGAGCAGGAAATGAGTGATCTTTGGTGTTGTGCTTTTACTATTAACTCACATAATGAGTTGTATAGTTCTGCCCAACTTTAAGGAAACTACAAAATGAGGGGAAATGTGAGGCTATTCTGTGAATAACAACTCTTCTTCTATATCTGGTGAATGCAATGGTAATATGTATATGGCTTGGATACATCAATCTATGTTTCCCAGATAGACTGCAGGACATCTAGTTATAACAGAATTTTTTAAATGATGCATATTTTTAGTATGAGTATATCCCTCACAATGTTTGAGGATATTTACAGTTTAAATATAAATATTATTTATCTGAAATTCAAATTTTGATTTACTAAATCTGTCATCGGCACTCCATTCATAGATGACTAAAACCTGCGGCTAATTTGAAGTGGAGAATTACTACCCTCGCCTAAAAGTATATAAAACCATTTTTAAATTTTTCTAGCCAATGCAGCAGGGCTATATGAAAATTTAACTTTGCTAGCCATTTGAAAACTCATAACTTCAACACCACCACATTCTAGTTTTATTTTTTTCAAAGCCATAAAATCTCCATCACTAACTAAGGCTATGGAGAGCCTTCTGCAACTTAAATTTCTCAAGGGTAGTTTCTTCCTCATGAAATATATTATCCTATGACACTATTGTGTTACTTCTGGAGTAATGTGGCAGGATATTAATGAAAACACACCACAAATAATGCATCTGAGTATTCTCTTTTTCAAAGCTCCCCAGGAAGCTATAAACTGATTCTGCTGATAATGCCTTTGCTTAACTCATTTTTAGAAATTGGAGCAATATGTTCTTTTGTGTATTCTCCTCTTGTGGCAAATTACTTTTTCATTAAGGTAGATTTGATTTTCAGAACCAAGCAAAAGTTATTCTGACCCAAGTACTGTGCATGGTATGGTCAAACTGAAAAATAAATGGACATTTTTGGATTAAATTTAGATGGATTTTTCAAATAACTAAAACTGATCTTTTTTGAGAATTCTAAACAACCAGTTAAAAGTAGCTTTAAGAAAGAAGTTGTAAAAAGTGTTTCTCAAAGGTCATATACCTGGAACAAGAGTGTTGCCTTGAAGGACTCACATGTAACTGAATGTGTGAATTCTCTAAGCTAGTAACAAAAATACACCATCTATCAAGAAACTAGGGATTCATGGCAATTCATGATAAAGTATTGAAAATACAATTCCATATGATTTATTGCCCAGGTGCTCTTGAAAATGACTTTTCTCCCAAGGCAAGATTCTTTTTTGGTAAGTTTTCAACTATGTTTAAGAAAAGAAACATCCTTGGGGCTCAAGAGATGGTGCAATGGCTTAAAGAACTTGTTTGGCCCTGAAGTGGATCCAGGTTCCTTTGCCACCACCCAGATGGTGGCTAACAACTAATTTTAACTCTAGTTCCAGTCCACCCTCTTCTAGCCTCCCTAGACAACAGGTATACACATGCTATACACACACATGCAGGCAAAACACTCATACACGTAAAATACATAAATATGTAAAATGCTGTTAAAAAGAAAGAAATATTAATGCTATTTTTATCACCAGCAAAAACATAGTTGTATATATGTATATAAACGTATACATTATCTTATTCATGAAATTATTTTTAAAAGTCCAAATGTGTACATTTCACATTTTAAGGATTATACAACAAGTGAAAACAGGGTAAAAAACGTTCTTTTTTTAAGTTTTTAAAATTTATTTCCTTAATGTGTATGAATGTTTTGCCCACATGTATGTTATGTGCCTTTGGATACCATGGCTGCAGAAGTCAGAAGCGGGTGTCTGATCCCCTAGAACTGGAGTTACAGTTGGTTATTAGCCTCCAGGTAGGTGCTGGGACTGAACTTGGGTCTTTTGCCTTTCAAAAGTAGCCAGGGCTCTTATTCACTGAGCCATCTCCCAGCCCCAGAGAGGTTTTGTTGGTTTGCTTTGGTTTGGTTTGGTTGTTTTGTTGTTGTGTTGTGTTGTATTGTGTTGTGGTTTGGTTGTTTTGTTTTGTTTTGATTTCATTTGGTCTCCTTGGGCCCAGCCTGCACAGAACTCACTGTGTAGAACAACATGGCCTCAATCTTACAGAGATCCACATGCTTCTGTCTCCCTAGTGCTAAGATTAAAGGTGTATGCCACCCAACATAATCGTTTTTAATGGAAAAGTTAATTGGTCACAATCAAATTTTTATAGTTTTCCATTAAAATATGAAAATTTGAAAAGCAAAATATTTCCAGATAGAAACAAAACAGAAATAAGTAAATAAATCCAAACCAGGGAAGCTCATTGAAATTTCTAAACCTTGAAGTTTAAGGCCAAGATTTTAATAAAGAGTTCATTTTCAGCTCATTGTGAGAGGGTGCAGCCCACTATGACAGGGAAGTCAACTGGCAGCAGGAATCCGAGGAAGATGGCCATGCTGAATCCCTAGTCAGAAAGTAAAGGGGAGGGGCCTGGTGGCACACGCCTTTAATCCTAGCACTAGGGGGGCAGAGGCAGGTGGATCATTGTGAGTTTAAGGCCAGCCTGATCCACAGAGTGAGTTCCAGGACAGCTGGGGTGACAGGGAGACCCTGTCTCGAAAAGACCAAAAAGAAAAAAAAAAAAAACCAACAAAGCAAAAAAAAAAAAAAAAAAAAAAAAAAAGAAAAGAAAAGAAAAGAAAAAAAGTGACCGGACATGAGTGCTCTTTGTACTTTTTCCTTTTTGTTCTCCTTTTTACTTAGTCTTGAACTCCAACCCTTGTGATGGTGCTACTCACATTCAGAGTGGATCTTCCCTCCCCAATTAAACTTCTCTGGTAATGCCCTCAGACATTCACAGAGAGTTGCCTCATATGTGATTCTAAATTGAGTTGAGCTGATGCTGAAGAATAATCATCTCATGTCTCCACATATCTACAACCTTTTATTTTCTTCTCTTTTATAATTCTATGTTGATTCTACAATTTCAATTTCATACAATGTATATATTTTTGTCTTTTTGAAACAGGACCTCCCTGTAGTTCTAGCTGTCCTGGAACTCACTTTGTTTTTGTTTGTTTATTTGTTTGTTTCTTTGTTTTGTTTTATAATTCAATAATTTATTCCTCTAAAAAAGTGTATAAAAGCATATAGCTCTCATCCACAAGGTATATATAAATGACAATTTAAAATGGAGGCCTTTTATTTTTGTTTCTTTTTATCAAAGTCTTTTAGTGTTCTGTACCAGCGCTATACTGTAGTTTTTAAATGAACTTCACATATTTTGTATTCTTTCAAATTGTTTGCTATATATAAAAGAAGCTCACTGCAAAACGCTTGAGAGAAAAAGGAAACAAAAGAAATTCAGAACTTCCCAGAAATGTACAGCTTTTACATTTAAAAAAGTTTCTGAAATATACATCTAAGCATGCTGGACAGCCCTGCTACCTCCCCACTCCATTTTTATTTCAAACCTTGGTAAGAGTCTGGAGCTCACTTTGTAGACCAGGCTGGCCTTGAACTCACAAAGATCAGCCTGCCTCTGCCTCCTGAGTGCCGGTGTTAAAGGTGAGCACCACCACGCCCAGCTACAATGTATTTTGATCACATTCAGAACCCATCTTCTTTTCCATATCATCCTCACTACCCCAAGCTCATTCCTTTTTAAAAAAATTAATTAATTGTGATTTTATGAAATATGAAGGTATATTCACCCCTTTCCCATCCTCCCCTAACTTTTCTGTCCCACACCCAATTAAATGTACTGTGTTATATGGAGTCCAACCTATGTCTCCAAATGTCCTTCAGTGTGGGCCCATCCACTGGAGCCTTGTCAGCATACCAAGAGTCCCATCCTTGAAAGATCAGCTTTGGTTTTATTTCCCACTTCTCCATGTCTATGCTGGGATTTATTTTCTGGTTTGAGCTTACCTGAGACTTGTACATGCTGTCACCATTGCTTTGAGTTGAGTTCATATGAGTAACTGACCAGCTATCTGGAAAACTGTTTCCTTGTGATCGTTCACCACCTCTGGCTCTTACAGTCTTCCCATCCCCTCTTCTGAATGATCCCCAAGCCTTCAGAGGCAGAAGCTTGATATTGGTGTCCTATAAGCACTCTGAAGCTGCTAGCTCTCTGCACATTGACCAGTTATGGGTTTCTGTGTTAATAGCTATCTGATTTATGAGGGAGTGTCTCTAGTTAGAGTTCAGAGATGCTCTAATCTATAGATATAAGACAATATGAGTAATTTAATATAACTATTTAATAGAAAACTAGTATTAGGTTCTCCTATATGCCCTATGTTACTTATGTAACTTGAGATTCCTAAGACTGGTATTATCAGGTATGGACTCCATCCTAATCTTAATTTCATTTAGAGACCAGTGGTTAGTTACTCTCATAATATCCATACCACTAGTGCTCCAGTGGGCAGATCTTGCCAGGCCAGTTGTTCTTAGATAGCCAGTAAAGATGAAGCTCTGATGTCAACACCAGCTTGATTTCTTGTTGTTTGTTCCAAAGCTCATGTCTGTAGTGTCTTCAGCAATAGGTCTTTACCATCAAATTCTGGTGGGTCAACAAAAGCAAGGGTAATGGCCAGAAGTGTTTGAGGGTCTATGTCTGGCTACCAATGGTTTCTAGAGAGGGAGTCCATTCTGGCATGAGGGTTGTATTTTGTTAGCCTATATCTAGAAGGGGTAATGTCAAGAAGGGTTAATGTCCCCCTGTTATGACTGTTTATAATGGGCCCTAATGAAATTTACTTTCCAGATGCTGAGAAACCTTCCTACCTCTCCCCTCTATAGGAAAAAGAAAAACATGATGGTAATGAAACCACTCCCTAACTGTAAACTAGAGCCAATTGTTACAGTGGTAATTTCCTATAAAACAGGCATAATGTATTAATTGATTGATAGGCATAGGAACTGTGAAAGGATATTTCTCTATCTAGAGCCAAATTCGATAGTAAAGTGTTTATAAGTTGTGTAATTAAGCAAAATATATTACTACAGGAAAGCTCTGACATCAGCAATGAATTATTCTGCCTAGGAGATGTTGGCTAGGGGATTCAAACCCGCCCCCCCAAATTATAAAGGCCTTTTGCCTATAAGTGGGATATATGCAAGGAGAAAGGCAGTAAGTCCCTGTTGTCGAAGACCTGGTGTGAGCATGAAAAATGTTATGAGACGTCACTTGCTAGCATACAACTGGCCTCTGAAATGCTAGAGAGCGTTACCAAAGGCCACTAAAGCAATACAGCAAAATATTGGTCTCCCTGAGACAAGCAAGACTCCTCCGTCAATATCAGCTACACCTCAACAGCCTGGAGATACTGTGCAACAGTGGCAGCCAAGTGTCTATATATATCCCAAATCTATTTGGCTATTAGCTCTCTCCTTGGAGGAATAACTCACAGCGGATGCCACAAGCTTATGTCCTCTAGTGGTTAGGAGATGTTATAAGCCACAATAAGAACTTGTCACCCTTTATAGAGAAACCACAGTTTGCGGATTAGCATACCATCCAAGCATCTGTGTCTATGCTCACAGCTTAGCTTGACATAATAATTGGTACTGCTTAAATGCCTGTACATCCAATAGCTTGTGCTTTGTTAGTATGACTAAAAAGGGTATCACTGGGAAAGCTGTCAATCCATGAAGGGAAACAACCTGAACAGACTGGAGTCCAAAATGACAACTCCAAAGAAATTAGACTGTTTTCTTCTCACCCACTTGTGCCCCTTTCCCAAAGCCCAGGGAACAAACTGCGGAAGAGGAGGCGTGGTAGATTGTAAGGGCTGTGGAGAGATAGGGGTGAATCATGAGACTACAGGAATATAGTCTGGACTCCTGATTGATCAACATGCCTGTGCATACAAGCTTCTCCAACTGGACTATGGGAACCTTGGGTTGTTCAAAATTTGGACATAGATACTTGCAAATGTTTTCTAATCCATTCAGTTAGTCTGTGTCTTTTTACTGGGGCAGTTAAGACCATTAACAATGAGGGTTATTAATCCCTGTTATGCTGGTGTTGTGCTGCTGTTTTCCTAGACATCTTTTGGTTGACTTTTCCAGGATAATATATTTATTCTTTGTGACCTTTTGAGAGTGTTTAATCTTCTCTTTTGATGGAATTATTCCATCAAGATTTCTCTGTAGAGTTGGTTTCATGGACATTAAATTTGTTTTTATCATGGAAAGTTTTTCTTTCTCCTTCAATTACAACTGATAGTTTTGATGGGTATAGTAATCTGGGCTGGAATCTGTGTTCTTTCATGACTTATATTACATTGCTCCATGCCCTCTGGCTTTCATAGTCTCCATTGAAAAAGCTGTTACTTTGATGGGCCTGTCTCTATATGTGAGTTAATCTTTCTCACAGCTTTCAGTATCTTTACTTTGTTCTGTACTTTTAGTGTTTTGACTATAATATTGACATGTGGAATTTCTTTTTTTGTACTTTCTATTTAGTGTTCTGTGTGTCTCTTATACCTTGATAATTATCTCTTTCCTACGTTTGGGAAATTTTCTTCTATGACTTTATTTAAAAAATGTTTTCTGTGCCATTGAGCTAGGTTTCTTCTCCTTCTTCTATACCTATGATTCATAGGTTTTTGCCTTTTTACAGTGTCCCAGAGGTCTTACGTAATCCATTCCTAGCTTATTTTAGATTTGACATTTCTCTGATTGCTGAGTCTGTTTCCCCAAGCTTGTCTTCAAGATCTGATATTCTCTGTTCCATTTCCACCACTTCCCTTTGTTCCTTTCCTCTTTGAATTCCTGAGGGTTGTTTGTATTTTTTTTGTTTAATATTTGTTCATTTCATAGAAAAATATCTTCATCTTCTTTCTGGGTTTTTCGTTATGAGACCTGGACATCTGGATTTGTGTGGGCCATGGGTAAGTGACCTCATCCTTGTTGAATGTTTGTATATTTTTTGTTGTTTCCCGCAACTTGTCAGTTTATGGCCCAGCCCACTAGTACTTAGTTTTCAATTTGGTGACCACTTCACACTGATGTACACATAGGGTGAAAGAAGTGATTTCAGTTCAGCTAGAGCTAGTCGAAACTTCTGAGTTGAGATTCCATTATTGACTCCACAGTGTCCTGGCTTAGCAGGGTGGGATGGAGGCTAAGTGAACAGGTTGGCCGATAGGCTAAGGTGGGAGCTCACAGGTCTGGGACACACAGAACTCAGATGGTAGAGTGAAGGGAGGCCTCAGACGTGGAGCTCAAGACTATAATTCTGGGACAAGGAAGGGTCCTAGAAACCCAGGCTGGCCTGAGAGCTAAGACAGTGGAAAGTAATTCACCCTTCCAAGGCTGGAAGAGTGTGCAGATCTACGGTGGTATAGGATACTCATTACCCAAGGAAGTATCAGGAATTTGTTTTAATAAAAACTGTATTAGGGGCTGGAGAGATGGCCCAGTGGTTAACAGCATGTACTCCTCTTCGAAGTTCAATTCCAAGCAACCATGTCAGATGGTTTACAAGACCTGTAATTCCACCTCCTGGAGGATCAAATACCTCTGGTTTCTGTGGACACCTGCACTTACATGCACATACCTACACCTAGACACACACACATAATGTATGATTAAAAGTTAAAGAATAAAATAAATTTTAAAACTGCATTAGGCCAAATTATGCCTTCTCCCTCTCAAAAAACATGTCTATATCCTATATATCCTAACCTCTGGAAGTTGTATTATATTATGAGAAATAAGACTAGTTGAAGATATAAAGTTAAGGATCTTGATATTGGGAGATCATAATAGATTATCTAAAACAACTTATTTGTCCCTAATCCAATAACAAGCATCCTTATATAACTGAGGCAGTAGAGTGAAGGAGAAGGTACTGGAGCTAAAGGGCCACAAGTCAAGGAATGCCAACAGCTGCCAAGCTTGAAAATACAAGGAACATAATATTCCCTTGAGTTCTCCATGAGTGTCACCTTTCCAAATTTAGATGTTTAGTCTCTAAAAGTACAAGAGAAAACATTTCCTTTTTAATTTGTTCATACTCATTAAGTTTGTAGAATATTTTTACTATCAGGAAAGTAATATGATAATTGTATTAGTCAGAGTTCTGTAAAGAAATAGAGGTGATAAAATGAATTTATTTATTGATTGATTGATTGATTGATTGATTAGATTAACTTACAGGATAGAGTCCAAGTAGTCCAACAATGGCTGCGCCAGACTGGAGAGGAGAATCTGGTAGTTGCTCAGTGCATGAAGTTGGATATCTCAGCAGTCCCAATCTGGCACTGAAGACCTGGAGGATCCTGGGAGATCTGCTAGTCTTTAGTCTTCTTTGGAATCTGAAGAAGTTGGGCACAGCAGCAAGACAACTCATCAGTGAGATGGAAGGCAAGCAGGCAAAAGGCAAAGCTCTCTTCTGCCACGGCCTTTTACAGGGGCTGCCATCAGAAGGTAATGCCCACATTTAGGGTGAGTCTTCTATCTTCAAATGCGTAATCTAGAACATCTCTCTCTTTTCAGTTAATCCCAGATCCAGTCAAGTTGACACTCAGGATTAGACATCACAGTAATTATCATAAAATCAATAAATATAATTACTCTTGTTTATTTTAAAATAAAAAATAAAACATCATGTTTGTAAGAGAGTTTTGGTTAACAATTATAACAGTATGACAAAATATAAATCTGTGTGTGTGTGTGTGTGTGTGTGTGTGTCTTTTTGAGACAGGGTCTCCCTTTAGTCCTAGCTGGCCTGAAGCTCACTAGACCTCAAGACCAGGCTGGCCTTGAACTCAGAGAGATCTGCCTGCCTCTGCCTCCCAAGTGCTAGGATTAAAGGTGGGCACCACCATGCCCAGCCTAAGACAGTTTTTATCTGCCATGTGGGTGCTGGGAATCGAACCCAGGTCCTCTACAAGAGCAGGCAGTGCTCTTAACCACTGAGCCACCTCTCCAGCCCCCAAAATATAAATCTTATATCAAGGTGAATACTCAAAATATACAAAACAAAAAGGCAGTGTGCAAAACAACCAACAAAGTATAATTCCATATTTAAAAAAAAAGACTTGTTAGAGAATAAGATGCAGGAAACATACAACCCAACAACAACAAAGTAACCTGGCTATAAATTGTAGCTGCTGTGGAGATAGTATGGTAGTTCCTAAAAAGAGTTGGTAGGACAGGAGTACCTAAATGCTCTGAAGGCTGAATGAGTCAATCACCAGTCCCAGGTGACAGACAGGAAGCTGCAAGGGTTGGAGCTTTCTCTGTTGAGTTTTGGTCATGCTGAGTCTGATCATTCCTTGATGTCTCCATTCTTCCTTTTTGGAATAAGAATGTTTACTCTGTGTTATGATCTCAGAAGTAAGAGATTGCCTTGATTTGTAGAAGAGTCTTTAGACTTCTGAACAGTGTTGAGATTACTAATGACTATGGGACTTTGGAATTATATTTGCCATCATGGAATGGGATTCTATGTGTCGGGATAAACCCTTCTTTTATTAAATTGCCTTTTCCAGCATTTTGTCACAACAATGAGAAAATTAAACAGGAGGGTCTGGGTTTGAGGGTAGCCTAGTCTACCAGTGAGACTTTGTCACAAAAAAAATTTTAAATGAAAGCAAATTAAAAATAAAACTATTATATGAGCCAGCACTTCTACTTTGGGATATTTGCTCCAAAGAAGTAGAAGCTGGATTTCCAAGAGGTTTTCATACTGCTATCCATGGCTGTATTACTGACAATAGTGAACAGTAGAAGCATGGCTTGCATGTGTGAAGCCTTGGGTTCAAGCTCCAGCACAGAAAAGATAGGTAGAAATAACCTATTTGTCATTAACAAATGAATGGATGAACAAAATGTGGTATATACAACAGTTAAATATTATTTGGTCTTAAAAATAATTCTGCCACATTTGACAATGTGGATGAACTTTGAGGACATTATACAAATTGAAATAAACCAGTGACAAAGGCCAAAGACAAATGATGAATGATTCTACTTACATGAAATATCTAAAGCAATCAAATTCACAGACTTGTAAGGTGAAATGATGGTTGCCAGAGACTGAGCAGAGGGAGACATGTGACCTGATATCTAATAGGTATAGAGTTTCAGCTTTGCAAGATCTATAAAGTTCTGGAAAACTGTTACATGATAGTTTGAATACTCAAACCTTGCTGAACTACACACATTAAAATGGTTTTTAAAAACATGCTAAATTGTGTGTTTTAAATATATCAAATTTAATATTTAAATTAATATCAAATATTTAAAATATTATATCAATTATTCCCAACAAGGCTATTTAAAACTATTTTGGTATAAAAAAAAAAAACTAGTTTGGTATCTATGACTTTAGCAAGTGATTTTAAGGATACTAACTCCTCGGTCACACTTCTGAGCTGTGCCAGTCTCTAGTTTGGGATCTTGGACATGTTATCCAACTCTATTCCTCAGCTTTCCCTTCTGTAAAAGAAGGGTTATAATGGAACTGACTGATTGGACTAATATTCCTACAGGGAGTTTAGTCACTGTGCTAAATAAGTGCAGTGATCTATCAATCTCACTATTGGTGAATTTTTATGTACATATACTCACAGAGGTTATCTCTAAGTGGCTGTTCCAACAGAGATTTTAATTAGTTTCATCCCAGTTTCTTTTATTATGCATATTTTTTATAAAACAAATGGATTTTAAATGCATATGAAATAAATCAGATAGCTTATATAGCTTATAAATTTGTCTCAGTGATGTTAAGGTAATCTTTCTGAATAAATGTGGCCATTTATTATATTTCAGAAGCCCGTATTTTATTAGCCTTTTTATTGAAAAAGAGAAAAAAACTATTATATATATGTGAGAAAAATAGAATTTATCATAACAATTTACAACTATTTTATGAAAATTATGGCTTGTAATCCCCTGAAATATTCATAGCCATATTATTCATTATTAGAACCATTTCCTAAATACATAGATATAATACACATACACACACATATATGTAGTTTTAAAATAGACTAGGTGACAGGAACACAGATTAGATGTAAGGCTGCAGAAGGATTTCATATGCAGGCCTTATCAATCCATTGTTTCTGCAACACTGGAAAGAGCTACAGTAGATTTGGTGTTGGTCCTGTTATTTCCCTGGAAAGAATCAGTTCTGGCCTGCTCTATCTCTCATTACTGTGATGATGTCTGTATCCAGATGCTGAACACTCAAGGGGCACTCCAATACAGTGTTAAAGACTCTGAATGAACACTTCATCCCCCAAGAATGTAACATTCCAAGAAAAAACAGGCCCCTGTCTGACACTAGTAAAATTGTGAAGGTGTGTGATAAATCAGAGATCAAATTGAGAGGCCACAATTCTCTTTTTTTTTTTTTTTTGAGACAGGGTCTCCCTTCAGTCCCAGCTGGCCTGGAGCTCACTATGTAGAACAGGCAAAGCCACAAATTCTTAAAGGTGCATTGGTCCTCACAGTGTTTCTGCTTTTCTCTTTCCAATAGGGAAAGTCACACATTAAAACTATAACAAGGCTTATAAAGACACAAGAGCAGAAACAATAAAATATTAGAACATAAACTACACAACTGCTGGAATGCTGGTAAGAAAGGTATCCTAGGCTCCTTAAAAATTTTATTTATTACTTTTATTTTATTTGTATGAGTGTATTGCCTGTCTGTGTATAAGTGCCTGCATGTCTCCATGTCACACATTGCCCATGGAGGTCAGAAGTTGTTGGATCCCTTGGAACTGGAATCAAACTCCAATCCTCTACGAGAGCAGTCAGTGCTCTTGACACTGAGTCATCTCTTCAGCACTTGTCTTCTCTTTACTTTTGATGCTGGGAATCAAACACAAGCCCAGCATTTTTCACCTGAGATATGCCCCAGCTCCAAGAAAACTTCTCTAGATGAAAGTCAGTGGAAAAATATATATAGACATATCTACCCAAGGATTATTTGTGAAATATTTTATTCTGAGATGGGAAGAAATGTGTTGTATGTTTTGTGCTTTGAGTAATGGCTTCTTCTACTTTTTTTGTCTTTTTGAGACAGGGTCTCCCTATAGCCCCAGCTGTCCTGGAACTCACTATGTAGACCAGGCTGGCTTTGAACTCACAGAGATCTGCCTTGAACTCACAGAGATCTACCTGTCTCTGTCTCCCATCTTTCCTTCTTTCATGTCATTTCTTCTCTTCCTTCTCCTCTTCCCCCCTTCTACAGATTTTTTCATTTCTTCACAATCATAAAAGATAGACTAGAGCACTTGAATGTACCATTTACCTGAATTATCAACTTTCCAAAGAAAGTGATCTGAAAACTTGGAGGTTCTCTAGAGTCTCTGATATGAATCTCCACTGAAGGGCTGAAGAAGCTGGCGCCTGATATTTGTAGGCACTGGCAACAGCAATGGGTGAGAACACCCAGGAAAGTGGAGCAACCTTGTCTCTGGCTGTCTCTGACTTCTCCTTTTCAGTTCATCCAGAACCCCAGGGCAGTGGTCTTTCCCTCCCAGCTGCTATGCCAGTGATGTCTTTCTAGAAATACTTTTCTTTTTTGTCTTTCTGAGACAGGGTCTCCCTGTAGCCCCAGCTGGCCTGGAACTCACTATGTAGACCAGGCTGGCCTTGAACTCATGGACATCTGCCTGCCTCTGCCTCTCGAGTGCTGGGATTAAAGGTGTGTGCCAACATGCCTGGCTCTAGAAATATTTTTACAGATAAACCCAGAGGGGTATTTTACTAATTTCTAATCTCTTAGCTATTTCTCAATCTAATCAATTAGACAAGTGATTGAACCACCACCACAACCTCAAGTAACAGTTGGCATTCACAGGTGTACACTCTGAAAATAATAGGTGTATATACAGAGCAAGATATATATGCATATGTGTGTGCGCGCGTGTGTATATGCACACACGTGTGTGTGTGTGTGTATACAAGAGATTTTATAGAGTATCACTCATGTTTGTTATAGCCCCAAGCTAGAAACTCTACACTTTATTAACTCCACAGTGTATTTTATGAACTGTGGAGTATTAATAATAAAAGATCAAGAAACTATGCACTCAAAAACTTGAGTGAATCCTTTAAGCATAATGTTAAAAATAAAACATAAGTGATGGAGGGATGCAGTGTAATTTCAATTATGCAAAGCTTTAAAAAATGAGCCAAGAGTCGTAGCACACACCTTTAATCCCAGCACTCTGGAGGCAGAGGTAGGCAGATAGATCTCTGTGAGTTCAAGGCCAACCTGGTCTACATAGTGAGTTCCAGGCCAGCGGGAGCTATAGAAAGACCATGTCTCCAAACAAAACAAAACCAAAAACTAAAAATAAAAAATAAAAATGAGCAAAAATAAAATAAAACAAAACAATTTGTTTAGGGATGAATACATGTAACTATAAAGAAAAGAAAGGCAGACAGTAGTTTACTCGTAAGAGTGAGTCAGGAAGAGAGCTACAAATTCTAGGTGTGGCCTAAAGTGAAAGGCTCTGTCTCAAGGAAAGAAAAAGAGAGAATTATGAAGATGAAAATAAATTTAACAAAATAAGAGGATAGGAAGATCACAGTTGGAGGCCTATGTAGGCTACATTGCTAGAATTTGCCTCAAATAGACAAGGGCTGGAGATATATATCATCTCCAGTAGTACAGTGTTTGTCTAGCATACACATGGCCCTGGTTCAACCACTAGCACTGAAAAAAATACCCATAATACAGAAATAGACACCCACATGAATAGCCAGGATAAAAGCTATGACAGCGCTGGGCATGGTGGCACACTCCTTTAATCCCAGGTCATAGGAAGCAGAGACAAATGGTTCTCTATTAGTTCTAGGCTATCCTGGTCTACACAGTGAGTTCTAGGACAGTCAAAGCTACAAAGTAAGACTCTGTGTCAGCAATGACAAGACTAAATCCTGGCAAAGATGCATCAAAACTAGTTGCTCATCCACCTCATGGGGGCATAAAGGGATACAGCCACTCTGGAAAAGTCTGGCAATTCCTTTAAAATACTAAATATGGAACTGGCATAGGATCTACCAAATGTAGTTGTGGCCATTTATCTCAAAGAAATGGAGACTTGTAATCTTGTACATGAAAAAAAAAAAAAAGACGAAAAAGCAGAGAAGTATTTACCATATTAAAGATAAAGTAAGGAGCTGGTGAAGACTGTAAAGTTCTGTACAGGCATGGTCACTGATTTGGATCTGCAGCACCTGAGAAAGAGAGAGAGAGAGAGAGAGAGAGAGAGAGAGAGAGAGAGAGAGAGAGAGAGAATAAAAGCTGGGCCTACTGGCATACATCTGTAATCCCAGCACTGGAGACTCTGAAATAGGATCTTTGGGTCTGTAAGCTCCAGGTTTCGTGAGAAATCCTGTCTCAAATACAGTGGAAGACTGATCAAGAAAGATAGTTGACATTAACCTCTGACCTACACTCCCCCCCCACACACACAAAGGGGGGATAGGTGGAGAGATGGAAAACTGGGATTTGTGAAAGAGCTGGGTGACTGTGAGCAGCTTACCAGATGCAACACCAGGGGAAGACCAGGCCCTTACAGGATAACATCAGGATGTTCGGATTTTGTACTAAGAATAATAAAAAGCCATTGAACAATTTTAAGCAGAGAATAATCAAGGTTTCATTTTCAGTGTCATTTGTTTAGTGTTATGTAGAACAGATCAGTGTCAATCAAGAGTGAATATAGGAATAAAACTATTTTGAACAGTGTCAGGTGAGAGATGACATCTTTCACTCAATGCAGTGGCTGAGGACATGAAAAGGCAGCTCAGGCTTCAAAAGTGAAAGCAGGTGCCAGGGAGATGGCTCAGCGGGTAGAGTGCATGCTGGGTAATCATGACGACTAAATACAGATATGCAGCACCCATATAAGAAGCCAGTCACAGTTGTGGCCACCCATGGTTCCAGAACTAGGGAGGTAAGGATAAATGGATCCTGAAGGCCTTGTTGCTCAGTCAGTTGGTGAACTTCAGATTTAGTGAAAGAGCTTATCTCAAAAATATATAAGATGGAGGGCTGGAGAGTTGGCTCAGCAGTTAAGAGCAGTGGCTGTTCTTTAACCTGGGTATGGATTCCCAGCACCCACATGACAGCTAACAATCCTCTGTTACTCCAGTTCCAGGGGAATCAGATGCCCTCTTCTGACCTCCGTGGGAACTAGACAACATGGGTGCACTTATATATATGCAGTCAATACACTCATCATACACATAAAGTAAAAATAAAAAATAAAATAAATAAGTAAACATTATATATCAGATATGAATACATACATATATAAGATATATATATATATACACATATATATGTATATATATGATGGAGTAATAGAGGAAGTTACCTGACACTCATCTCTGACTGTCACATGAGTACACACAGGAGCAAACCCCTCACAGACACACACAGAGACACGCACAGTAGAATCAACAAGACCTGCTATTTGAGAGTTTAAAAATCACCATGAAGCCAGGTGTTAATCCCAGCACTTGGGAGGCAGATGCAGGTGGATCTCTGTGAGTTCAAGACCAGCCTGGTCTACATTTACCATCAAGTGGAAGAGAAATGCATTAGCATATCACACACACACACACACACACACACACACACACACACACACACACACATTCTTACCTGACAAATGGGAAGCTAGAGTTAAATATACAAATGCTATGTAATTTTCAGGCCAGCTGGGGATACGGGAGACTCTGGCTCAAAAAGACCATAAAAGAGAAGGAGGAGGAGGAGGAGGAGGAGGAGGAGGAGGAGGAGGAGGAGGAGGAGGAGGAGGAGGAACAACAGGAATTAGCATGACCAACAAGTTACTTGTGATCAAGAAAGGGCACTCTTGTAGCTTCATTTCTAAGTTGACAAAAAGCAATTTAGGAAGAAACAGGTCTATTCCAGCTTACAATTGCAGATTACAGTCCATCATTGTGGGAAGTCAAGGCAGGAAATTCCAATAGCTCGTTAACATCACATCCACAGTCAGCAGCAGAGAGAAATGAATAGTGCATACATGCTCGCTTGCTTGTGCTCAGATTCATTTCTCCACACTTACGCAGCTCAGGACACTCTTTCCATTTTGGAAGGAATGATACTGCTGAGAAGGGATTGGCTCCACCCATATCAATTAACTTAATTAAGACAATCCCCCATAGATAGGCCTCCATGACAACCTAAGATAGACAGTCCTTCATTGAGACTATCTTCCTAGATGATGCTAGGTTGTGCCAAGCTGTCAAAGCTTATGATCACATGAACAACAGCTAAGGGCTGGATATTGATTTTGGATTTGTAGGAGCCATGCCCATACAGATGTTATCCAAGCAACTGGATAAGTACGCTGGATCACAGAAAAGATAACTAAGCAGAGGGAGGACTTTGGGAGTTAATAGCTGTTTTCTTTTAATGCAGCACAGAAGTAAATGAACAGGGCATAACTGATGTATTAAGAGAACTGAAATGACAAACAGAACAAGACACAGTGAAAATATTATCTATGTGCAAAGCATAGCATAGTGCTTGATGCTGTAGACACACTGGTCCCTAGTTTACCATCAAGTGGAAGAGAAATGCATTAGCATATCACACACACACACACTGACACACACACACACACACACACACACACACACACACACACATTCTTACCTGACAAATGGGAAGCTAGAGTTAAATATACAAATGCTATGGAATCTCAGAGGCAGGTAGTTAATTCTGGAAAGTTCAATAGTTAGCCAGAAAAGAGGAAAAGAATAGCAGGCAGATAAGAAGCATACAAGCACCAAGGCATGAAAGCATATTATACATGTGCCTGGTCACAGGCAGTCAGGTGCAATTAGCACACTGATTTTGAAGGTTGAAAGAAGGGAAGTCAGGTGAGAGAAAGTTCCCAGTCACAGAGTATCTTCCTTGCTCTGCCAAGTTTAGGATTTGCTCCATGGAATTACAAGTGATGGGGTAGTGTTTGTATATTAGATTACTCATACTCGGAGTGAAGGGGTGGGTAAAGCTGAACACGGCAGATGTGGCCACCTAGCAGAAGATGGTGATAGAGACCCAAAGGGCAGCACATTTGACACATATTTGAGGCTTCTTTTTAAAGAGCTTGTCTGGAAGTTCCTTTAGAGTAGTACTAAAACTTGTTCCAGGTTAAATGCAGTTGATGATGATTAGCAGAGAGGAGAAAGGATCAACTGCAGCAGCTCAGAAGATCAGAAGATCAATTCCTAGAATTCTTAGCCAATTTCTAAAGTCCTTGAAATAGTCAATCTGCATTATTTGAAAATTGCTAGGATTAATTTATAAGTTAGACAGAATGAGTGCAAGTTGAAAACTCCTGTACATTTATAGCAAAAAAAATAAAAGAGAAACACAAAATACAAGACAGCTGAGGTGCCCCCTCAACAGTCATATGGAATCTTTATGAGAAGAAGCTAACAAACAGAAGCCCAGCTGGAGCCCAGGCCTAGCTGGCACAGGGAAATGCCAATACAGGTGCCCACTGTGAGCTTGGCTGTAATGGGTGCTTGGGCTGTTACTCAACACTCTCATGCCCCCGCACTCAGTTCCCATAGCAGACAGCACTCTGCAGTTCCACAGGGGCAGTTCTCCAGTCAGCCAGATTGTAGAAATGAGAGCAGTTAAGCCTCCCCTTTCCCTGTGTCTCATGGCTGCTAGGATCTGAGATGCAGCCCCTGGACGTCTGCTGAGGTGGGAGCAGAGGGTAATCCCTGCAGCCCAGGGATAAGTGGGGTCAAAGGAGAGGAGGGGTTCAATGGACCTGGAAATGGGAAGAAAACAAGTCCAGAGGATTGTAGAAACAAGCCACCAAGGTTTAAACCACCATTCAAAACAACGGAAGTTTTCTTTTTTAGGTTGTTAAAGTCCAGAAATTTCCTCTTCTTTGCATCACTGTAAAAACTCAGGCAAAACTACCTTTTCATAGTGATAAGCACCATGAGAGTATGCAAAGACAATTTCACTCGAGACAATTATAAGAAAAAAGAAAAAGGAACAAGCTAACATCTCTAAAAAGAAAACAAGCCATGAAGATATATCCATCTATATAACAAACAAAAAACCAAATAACAACAAAATCATCCTATAACCTGAGGTGTAAAAGTAGTCCTAACAGCAATGAATGAATGATTTAGGATATGGAGGAACATTAACCAAAGTTGTGAAAGCTCAGCTTTGAGGTGAAATAACTCAAGAAAGAGAAATAAAATCTTTCAGAAGCAAAAGGAACGTAGGAGGAAGTAAGCCAAATAGACAATGCTGTGGCAAAATGGAAAGTGGACATTCAAAATTGTTTATAACTAAATTATGTGGAAAATGAAGAAGAGATGCCGAGATAAGCCTAGTTAGAGAAGCTAGTCCACAAATCACTGCAGCAACAGCTTGAGCTCTGCTTTGTGCCTAAAGCTGCCTTACAGCCTTCCCCTGACAGGCTTGTGTTTGGTCTCACTTAGTTCTTAACACATGGCAGGTAAAGAATACTTTTGTTAAACACACGGCATTAGTTTTTTTGTGACAGCTCCTCCATTTGCTGTCTCCATGCCTCAGGGAGGGGATGCCTTCAAAGAGAAGAAACCACTGACCCAGCCCCCACCCTAACCTGGGATGTGGCAAATCTCCACTACCACTGAGGACAATGGAAAGGAGAGCTCTCTGGAGCTCACTTGCTCTTTCTATTGTTCTCCATTTCTACCCACTCTCTCCTGGAATGTAACTATTCTTTTGCATCAGCTAAGAAATTTTAAGGGTACCAAAAAAAAAAAAAAAAGAGAGAGAACTTTTCAGGGTACCAATGTATTTATTCAGATTAAATCACATATATTAATTAATAATCATTAAATAATAGTTGATTAAATCCATCAATTAATTAAATATTATTGATCAACAAACATGCATTAAGCAGTAGAGAACAAAACCACAGATTAATTGCCTATTTTCTTAGAATTACCTTGTACCAAACCCAGTCACCAAATGAACAAAGTCATTACCGAATTTGACAAGCAATGGATGGGAAATGACAAGGTGAGGAGAAACTCAGAGGAGTCATTCTAAATGAGAAAGTCAAGGAAGACTTCTCTCACAATGTATGGAGCTTCGGACTATCAGATTATTTTGGTATATTATTAAGAATTCAAGTACTGTCCTATCCAGATGCTGTTCATCTTCAGAGATACCTAGAAGCCTCCTTTATTTTTTTTTATATCTACCACAAGTACATTGGGAATGGACAGAAAACACACTTTATTCCTGATCCCTGTCATTATAAGAGATCTACAGTGACTTCTGTATTACTGTATCCTACCAATACAGACGTTAACCAACCACAGTGCTCAGGCAGGCATAACTTTTGTATTGCTGGAAGTTTTCAAGATACGTAACAGAGACAGGTAATATTTAATAAAGAAACAGATAACTAGAACTATTTCAACAAATGCATAGGTGTTTTAATTACATTCTTAACTGGCTAACAGTTTATTTAGATTTTCAAATCTTATAGACCCTTTGCAATTCTTTTTTAAAAAATTTTTCATTTATTGGTCTTTTCAAGACAGGGTCTCCCTGTAGCCCCAGCTGTCCTGGAACTCACTATGTAGACCAGGCTGGCTTTGAACTCACAAAGATCCGCCTGCCTCAGCCTCCTGAGTGCTAGGATTAAAGGTGTGAGCCATCACGCCTGGCTCAGCATTGCAGTTCTTTCAGATCCCTCTGAGATATTCCAAACTACTGGGGATTCCTACTTTCCCCCCAGTAATTAAGTGTTTTAATTATATTCTTGACTGGCTAAGTTTATTTAGACTTTCGAATCTTATAGACCCATTGCAATTCCTTCAGATCCCTCTGAGATACTCCAAACTACTGGGGATTGCTACTTTCCCCCCAATAATTAAGTGGTCACATTCCAGGTCCTAGTGTTGAGGAAGGATGAAGAACAGTGACGGTTCCGTTTCTTTATGTCCTTCCCTTCACATACTAGAGGCCAGAGAATGAGAGGAATTAGCTGTCAATCCTGCTTTATATGAGGTGATAAGTGAAGAAGGACATTAAAGTCCTCCAAAGGCACCTTCTCTGTGTGTGATTCTTTAATGAAAATGACAGCTGGGCTCAGGCTTCTGGAAATTCTCACATAGGCATTAGGTGTAATCAGAGCATAGCGAGTTCCTAAAAGGACCTTCCAGATCAAAACAATGAGGTCAGGAAAAAGTCATCTTCCAAAGATAAACATGAGAAGCAATGATTACTTTGCCATAAAAAAACACATAAAATTTACATGTCAACAAATGATTGGAGGGAAAAGAGAATTTTAGACTAAAGATGTTTTTAAAAATGTTTTATTTTAGCCGGGCGTGGTGGCGCATGCCTTTAATCCTAGCACTTGGGAGGCAGAGGCAGGCGGATCTTCGTGAGTTCAAGGCCAGCCTGGTCTACAGAGTGAGTTCCAGGACAGCCTGGGGCTACAGGGAGACCCTGTCTTGAAAAGACAAAAAAAAAAAATAGTTTTATTTCCACAATTTTCATACAATATATCTTGATAGTATTTATATCTCTTTTATTGAAGAAACAATTAAGTTGGTACTTTGAGCAGAGATTAAAGTGGAAGGGGTAACAGGTTCAAGAAAGATAATGTCTTTAAGTGATATGGTGGGGGTTTTTTGGTCTTTTTTGAGGCAGTGTCTCCCTGTAGCCACAACTGAAACTTACTATGTAAACCAAACTGGCCTCAATTTCACAGAGATCCAGGATCCCTAAGTATACTATGTTAAGAAACTTAAATTTTTTATAAAATGGAAGAGGCATTAGGTATGTAAGGCTGCTATAACAAAGTATCACAGTGTTTATGGCTCAACAAAACAGATTTTCTTATTATTTACACTCCTGAAGGTTAAAGTCTAATATCAATGCATTCTGAAGGTTTTTCTTCCAAAGTTTCTCTCCTCGGTTTATACATGTCTATCTTTCCATGTCTTTACATGGTCTTTCTCTATACATACAATCTCCCTTTTGTTTGTTTGTTTGTTGGTTGATTTGTTTGTTTTGGTTTTGGGTTTTTGAGGCAGGGTCTCCCGTAGCTCCAGCTGGCCTAGAATTTGTTGATAGGTAAACCAGGATGGCCTCCATTTCACACAGATCCTTCTGCTTCTTCTCCTTAAAACTGAGATTAAAGGTGTGTGCTGCTGCACCGAGCTAATTTCTGGTTTTCATATAGACAGTATTTATAATGGATGAAACCCTACCCTAATAATCTGTTTTTACCAAATCACTCTTCAAGACTATGTCTCCAAACATAATACATTCTGATGGATATCAGCATATCTATCTTGAGAGAGCATAATTCAGCTCATAACAGGGCTGAATCTGACTCCAGCCACTGCCATAGTCTGTTTTGTGTTCCTATTTCCCAGTATCATAGATGGAGTAATTTATAATAAACAGAAATTTATTATCTCATGTGTGGCAAGGCACCTCAAGATTGCCCTTAGCTATGCCACATTATGAGACCAGCTGAGCCCAGATGTTAAAACTTAACTCAAAGTATGGGAATAAAAACAAATCTAATTCAACTGAACTGGAGCAGGGGTTTGAAAACAGGTCAGCATGTATCTGGTTGCTTAGAAACTAACTCATTCTGCATGGCTTCTATACTTTATGCTTGGCTTGCTTTTACAGAATAGCAATTATTAAAGGGGTTTACCACCCCTAAACTTCAGAACTTAAACTTGTCACCCCTGGATATGATTTTGCCTATATAAAATGCCTCCCAACTGTAGTTCTTCACTACACACCTTCAATTGGTGTGTAGTCATCAGCTGACTGAATACTTTCTATTAGCTTCATTTTGTATTTGAGTGGCCTTCTCTGGTGAAATTACCCCATTACAGATGGCTCTGAAGGCTTTGGAGAAGGCCTTCTTAGACAAAAAAGGTGAAAGAGCAAGAAGGACTTAAACTTATACTTCATAAGGAACCAATTCTCATGACAATTATAATTATCTCACTCTTGAGGGCATTGTCCTCCTGTCCCGATATCCCACATCAGGTCCCACCTCTGAACACTGCCACGTCAGGATCAAGTTTCCAATATATGAATTTAGCAATCATCCAGACACTAGGGTAAGTCAGGCCGGGTCAGGGAAATCTTTTGGAAGAATGTCTGAGGGGTCTATGCAGACATGATCTCAGCCATACAGGAGAAAAAAGACAACATGGCAGAGAGGTTCCCAGACTCAACAGAAAAACAATGTTAAAAATCCCTGAGCTGAACTCAGCATGGTGGCACACACCCGCCACCACAGCACTTGGAAGGGTAAGGCAAAAGGATCTAAGATTTGAGATCAGCCTAGACTTCACAGTGAAGCTCTGTCTAAAAAAAATCCACAGGCTGGTAATTTAGTGGTAAAGGGCTTGCTCACCATGTGCTAGGTCCTGAGTTCTATCTTCAGCATGGCAATAAAGAAATAATCATTCTGCATCCTAGAACTAAACTCACCAGTGCAGTCAATGGGCTTTGGAGAGTTCAGCTCTAACCCCCCTGATGTATACTCTTGACTTGTCAATGGACATCAGATATATTACCTCCTGGTATTAAGATTTTCTCAGAGTTTCCAATAACAGTATGCTTGTTCTCAAGATCTGTGTATCTCCTGAACATCTGTTCAGGTAGAGGTAGTCAAATGTATCTTCTCTGTAAAGCTTTTACTTTCCCTCGCAGTGAATTACTTCTTCCCGTGAACACTCAAGAATATTGTGCACACAGACATTCTGATATGATGCTATGATCACTTTATGCTTTGTTTGCTTACTGCCCCTACTAAAGTATAAATTCCTTGTGGGCTAGGATTGTTTTTTTGTTTAATTGTTGTATTTTCGTTTGATTTTTTTTTTTTTATTTTTTTATTTTTGTTTTATTTTTTTTGTGTTCTCTAATTGTGACTGGATGTGAGAACTCCAAGATGAAAGCATTATCACTAAACGTTTTGTATGAATTTGTGGGTCATCCCAGTGCTTGAGAGGCAGAGGCAGGCAGATCTCTGAGTTGGAGGCCAGCTTGTCTATATAGTGAGTTCCATGCCAGCCAGGAATGACTACATAGTCAGACCCTGTTTTAAAAACAATTTTTTAATGAATTTGCAAGAATTTACCTCTTATACCACCTAGAGAGTACCAGTTAAGGCCCCACCTGTGCCCTCCCTGTAATATCTCCCTTTTATGAAAATGCTAGGAAGAAACCAAAGCAATAATGTTAGATTTTCCATATTTGGGGATAAATCTCTAATACAAAGAATCAAAATATTTTAACTAACCAGCAAGGAAAATTCCAGGAAAAGCCAGGGAAATTAACAGAGTTTCCAATCTGTCATGACTTTAATCCATCTAGCAAATCACCTCCAGTTTAATTTTAAATACAAATCCCACTGTCTTCCTGTCGTTTTCAATTTAAGAACTTAGTAACCGGCTCTCGTTGCCTATCTTGCCTATCTGATCAAATCCAAGTTTTCCAGTCTGGCTTTGAAGGCCTTTCAGAGCCAGGCTGCATTTAACTCATTCAATTCACTGTTCACAGAATGGTCAAAAGTAATCTTCCTGAAATACGGGATCACTCTCTCACATACTCAGAAGTGCTTTATTGCTTTTCATGACAAATTTCAAATTCTTCACAACATTTTTCTGCTACTAATATTTGGCCCAAAATATCAATATTTTTTTCCTAGCATATCTTCTTGTATAGACATTAGTCTTCAGCTAAGCTTCCAAGCTCATCTTTTCAAGTGCCTCTTTCATTTTCCTGTCTGTTACTACAGTATTTAAGTTGTTCCTGAACCCCCTGTAGTGGTCTCTTTAACATCTGTCATCATACTGAGGAGTTCCCATCAGCCAAGCTTTCTTCACAAGCTGTATCTTCACTTATTTTCGCTGGGGACCAGCCTAATCAGTATCCTGTGATCTTTCCACATTTCATTCAGTGTCTCACATTCTATTCTTCTGTTAGTTGCTCATATCAAGCAGACCATGCCTCCAGTGTCCCATATCTTCTACTCATTTTGTTTTCCCATAAAATTCCTCAAAGTATGTTTATATATGCTTCTACAATCTTTCTCCTCTCATTTTTTTTTCTTTGGTATTTTTGAGACAGGGTCTCCCTTTAGTCCCAGCTGGCCTGGAGATCACTCTGTAGACCAGGCTGGCCTTGAACTCACAGAGATCTTCCTGCCTCTGCCTCCCAAGTGCTAGGATTAAAGGTACGCACCACTTCGCCCAGCTCTCCCGGCTCTCCTCTCATTTTTTAAGCTCAATACAAATAAATTGTCAGCCATAAATTATTAAAAGTGCTCATGTCAAGGTTTACAGTATACTACACTTTCCCAAATGAATATAGGTGTTATCTATTGTAGGTCTAGGAAGGCCACTGTGGCTGCATTGATCTTAATTGCTTGCCTGTTGTTCTCACCTGAATTTGCCCCTAGGTGAGAATAGCTTGTATCGACTGTGACAAACCATGTGAGACACAGAGGTGTGATGTTTACAGAGCGTGATGCAGAGGGTCTGGGAGTGGGCCCTGAGAGATGACATCACTCTGGTTATATAAGGGAGGTGCTGTATACAATAAACAAATTCTTCTTTGCCACAGGACAAGAGTCCCAGGTCTGCTAATTTCCTCGCATGTGTAAATTAATCCCATCAGGCTTGTGTTGATTGTTGTGTGCTAGAGGAAACTTGGCTGGGGAGAACCAATCCAGTGCCAGCCTGTGAAGTCCAGCATCCGGCCAAGAGCTCAGTGACTGGTGTGAGTGGTGAGTCTGTGTGGGCGGAAATAGACTAAGGAGTGCTAAACAAGCTTCAGTCAGAGAGGACCAGCAGTGGAATCGATGGGTCACACTGTCTGGTGCAGATGTTAGGTGCTAAGAGGTGGACTAGAGAAAGGTTATCAGCCACTAGTCCATAAAGTGGGCAGATGGCAGCAGGTAACTACTCTTTCTCCATTTTTCTTTTCCTTTAATCCAGCAGGCATGCCTTGCATCTCCTAGGTGCAGGAGAGGGCAAGCCACATCTGTTGTCTCTCTGAGTGCAGGAGAGTACAAGCCACAATTTATCATCTTGAACTCTCAGCACCATCCCCTTGGTCCACTACTTGGACCACTCCCCTCCTTTAGCTCCTGGGAGAATACTTTCTCTTCCTCTTCTCTCCTCCTTCTAGCTACAGCATCCAGTGCTCCAGTTTCTTGGTATGATCTGTATCATCCTAACATCTATTAATTGAAATACCTTGTATTTAACTTTATTTCTCTTTCAAACACTTTGATTTTATCCAGCTTTATGGTTTTCAATTCCAGCAATAGGTTAGCAAGTGCTAATTTTTTTTTTTTATCTCTAAGTCTCATCTCTGCCTGAGTTCCAGATTCCTATGTTCTTAGTCAGATTGTCCATGTTTAAATGTCAAGTAGATAGGACAAACTATATCTAAAACTGAACTCTTCATTTCCTTCCTCTCTAAAACTGGTATCTATCCTAGCCTTCCTCATTTTAGCAAATGATCTTTCACTTCTTCTACACCATAGAATTATCTTTGACCTCTGCTCTTATCTAATTATTAGCAAATTTTGTTAGCTCTGCATTTAAATTGTATCAAGAAATTTACCATGCCTACTCTTCTGTTATGGCTAACACTCTGGTGTAGGCCAACATCATCTTTTGTCTGAATTATTTCAATTATGTTGAAGTAATTCCTGTGTTTATGCTTGTCCCTTACTCTTGAAGCCCTGAGAGTGGTCTTTTTAGGCACATACTTGTGATTGTGTAGTTTTCTTGCTCAGAATCCTATAATAGCTTCTCATTTCATTCAGAATATGACCAAAGTTCTTAACACGGCCTACAAAATGACATCATCTAGCCTGCCATGTCCGTCTGAACTTACTTTCCTACTCACTCGGCTTTTGCATTTCCAGCATCCTTGCTATTTTTCAAAAATGCCACACATGCCCTTCTGGTACAGTAGCTTTACCCAGGTATTCTTTTGCTCAGAATGTCCTCTATTCTGACAGCCGGACGGGACCAGCTCCCCTATTGCCTCAAGGGAATAACTGTGTGGTAGATTATGCAAGCAGTTAAAAGAGATAAAATCCCTGGACTTGTAAAACACACGTAAGAAGACCACAATTAATAGAAAGTAAAATGTAGTGCCGGGCGTGGTGGTGCACGCCTTTAATCCTAGCACTTGGGAGGCAGAAACAGGCAGATCTTTGTGAGTTCAAGGCCAGCCTGATCTACAAGGTGAGTTCCAAGACAGCTGGGGCTACAGGGAGACCCTGTCTCGAAAAGACCAAAAAAAAAAAAAAAAAGAAAGTAAAATGTAGTAAAACAAAAATGGGGAAAGCCGAGAAAGTCTTGTAAGTCAGGTGAGTTACACTCTTTCTTCACATTTTCATTTTTATTATGTGCCTGACTCTTAGATTATTGCATACTTGTGGATTAATACAGCTCTCAGCCCTCATCAGTTATAGTTGTTTTGTTTTGTTTTGCGACAGGGTCTCTCCTTTCACTCTCATCTGGTCTGAAACTGGCTATGTAGACCCAGCTGGCCTCAATGTCACAGAGATCTGCCAGCCTCTGCCTCCTGAGTGTTGGGATTAGAGATGTGAGCCACCATGCCCAGCTTTTATCAGTTATATGTTTAAAAGCCAATCAAGCAAAAGCCTGTCTCATTGAGATGACATTTAAGCAAAACATGAAAAGGATGATTAAAGAACCACAGGGAAGACTGGACTAAGAGCATCATGGCAAAGGGAAGTGTTGGTAAGTAAGGAACCGAAAGGAAATCCATGTAGCTGGGATTGGATGATCAAAGGAGAAGGTGTAGATGTGGCCAGAAGGAAATGGATCCAGGTGGCTTGGAGCTAGGGAGGGGGGTGATAATACTTATATTCTTCACTTTCAGCAAGATAGCAAGGTTTCAACAGGTTTAATCAAAATTTGTTTTTAAAACTTACTCTGACAGCAGTGTGAAAACACAAGAGGAAGAGGAGAAGCAAGGTGGTGTGGAGGTTGTCCTAGAAACCAAAACAAGAGGTGATGGAGATTTGGACTATGGATACAACTTTGATGCAATATGAACTGACAGCAGTGTGAAAACACAAGAGGAAGAGGAGAAGCAAGGTGGTGTGGAGGTTGTCCTAGAAACCAAAACAAGAGGTGATGGAGATTTGGACTATGGATACAACTTTGATGCAATATGAACTGACAGCAGTGTGAAAACACAAGAGGAAGAGGAGAAGCAAGGTGGTGTGGAGGTTGTCCTAGAAACCAAAACAAGAGGTGATGGAGATTTGGACTATGGATACAACTTTGATGCAATATGAACTGACTGGATGTGGATGTTCCCGACAAGTTGGAATCAAAGAGTTTGCTGGCTGATTCAATGTTCTGTAAGAGAAAGAAGTGAAGCATGGCTCCAAATTTGAGATGGAACAAATTGCTGGATGGGGTTGTTTTTTTACTGAGATGAGTGCAAATAAAGGAGGTTTGTGTGAACTACCCAGATAAGTTTGGTTTGGGATATGCTAAGATTGAGATTGGAAAACATGGGTCTGGGATTAATTATAATCTGTACTGAGGGCACTAATAAGGGAGCTGTCACTGTCTAGACTGCACCTAAAGCCTTTTGACTGGATGCTATCAGTTAAGATACTGGTACAGAGAATGGCACCCTGGGCACTCCAAAAGATAAAGAAATCCCCTGGTGTGGTGGCCTGGTGGGAGGCAGAGGCAGGTAGATCTCTGTGAGTTCAAGGCAGATCTACATGAATGTGTTCCAGGCCAGCTGGGGCTACAAGGAGACTGTCTCAAAAGGAAGGAAGGAGGAAGGGAGGGAGGGAGGAAGGGAGGGAGGAAAGAAAGGAGAAAGCAAGTAGGCAAGCTTCAGATTGCTTAGAAAAAAAAAAATCCACTTCCATACCATAATTGTTCCCATCATAATCATGACCTGGTGGTCCTTTATTATTTAGCCACGCACCCTTGCCACACAGGACACTCCATTTTGTGTTTGTGTGTCTTTTTGAGACTGGGTCTCCCTTTAGTCCCAGCAGGCCTGGAGCTTGTTAGGTAGACCAGGCTGGCCTTGAACTCACAGATCCGCCTTCCTCTGCCTCCAGGAGTGCTGAGATTGAAGGCGTGAGCCACCAAGCCTGGAGGATAATCGTTTTTTTAAACTTATCAGATCCTCTTTTGTGGCACGGCAGTTACCTTTGCTGGGCGTATTTCTACCTTATCTCTAACCTTATTACTAACCCTCACCTAAACTGCTGCGGTAAGCTTTCTCTAATCAGCCAAATTTCACCAAGGATTTCTTTAAGCCATCCTAATTTCCACCTGAGTTTTCTCTAAGACCCCAATCAAACTGGCTCAAGCCACTCACCTCCACCAAGTAAATGCTCTTTAAGCCCCACTCATTTAGCAAATGGTCACAAAGTGATCCCCGTGTGTCTATGAAATTCAGATAGTCCTTCCATCCTGTTGTAACTTGGAGAGCCAGGAGCCTGGTATCTTGTCCTTTGCCGTGTCCCAATGCAATCTGTTTAGCCTAAGCGATCAATTCAGACTTATACATATAGTTCTAAATAGAATAGGCCGAAGGGCACTAATTTGTACAACCAGAAGGGAACACAGACGAATTTGGAAACAAGAAACCAAGCCAGTGGCTTGTGCCCCACCCAGAATGCGCGGAGAGCAGCCAGGGTTTGTGCACTCCGCCCCAATCCGGGTCGCACATGCGCAGTGCGAAGCCTGTCTGTCGGTTTGTCCGCGCTATCAATAAAGTTTTAGCGAACAGGTTCTCTCCTTTTCCCTCGCAAGATGGCGGAGTACGACTTGACTACTCGCATCGCACATTTTCTGGATCGGCATTTGGTGTTCCCGCTCTTGGAGTTCCTCTCTGTGAAGGAGGTGAGGAAGCTGGCAGCGTGAGGAAGGCTTGGGGCCGCTCTGGCTGCCGAGAGAGGCCGGCAGGCGGCGGCCAGAGCGCGGGGCCGACACACGTGAGAGCCGGAAGCTGACCTGAACGCCGGTCCTGCCGGGGCCGCGCCTGGGTAGCCTTCGGGTTACTCCGGATGGTGGGGTTCCGCCGTGGGGAGAAAGAGGGGACAGACACCGTGTTGAGGTGCCAGTCTCTGTGGACGGTCCCATCTGCTGTCGGATGCCTCGGGGAGAGCGCTGGAGCCTCAGGCCTGCAAGCAGTGCTGCTAGAAATTGTCAAGCTTTCTTCTGGGAACTGTAGGAAGGGCGGGCTTGGACTTGAGATGTTGCATGTGTGGATGTTGCGTGTGTAATTCCTTGAAGTGGTTTTCATACACTTAAAAGGAATATGTGGCGCGTTAAGTTCCTGCCCTTCCTAGGCATTCACTTCCTAGAAACTTAGCTCTTGTAAATTGTCAGATGAAAACTGGACCAAGAACAAACCCACAGCCCCACAGGCTGTAAGTGGAGATTTGTTTGCCAGAGTGTTGATGTTCAGATTTAATGTAATTTCATTCAGTTGTTTCTTTAGTTCTTTGAGTTAAGTAGGGAGATCTGAGACTTGAGCTTAAAACATGTCAGCCCCCAAAGTACTGTCTTTGGGGGGCTGGAAACAAAAATTGGGTCTAGAAAATACTAGGTTTAGTTATACATTGTCTTTATGGGGAAATTGATGCATTTTCATAATTGTTACAATATTATTATAATGAAGGACAGCTTTTATCCAGAAAAATTAATGAATTATGTTTCTGGAGACAGATTATAGCAGGGAATGGATTCTTTTGTGTTCCAACAGCAAAAGAAAGTTGTATAAATATAGGTAAAACTGTTCTGAGAACATTTCAAAGCTTCTTGATAGTTAATAGGACAGGTATGATCTTCATATTCGTGTGAAACTTTTCTCTTTTAATTTTTTGGTCTTTTTGAGACAGGTATTCCTATAGCCACTGCTGGCCTGAAACTCAGTGTGTAGATCAGACTGGGCCTCTTGCCTTGGAGTGCTAGGATTAAAGACATGCACCACCGCGCCCAGCTATGAAACTTTTCTTAACATATGTAGACTACTGTAAAATTGCCGATGTTATGGTACAGCAAAGTTAGTTTCCAATAAATGCTCAGGAGCGGCTAGTCAGTTGAGACTTCAGCTTGGTACGTTTCTTGCTTTGGTTTTTCTTTTCTATGCTTGTATTCTAGAGCTTAAATAAAAAGCCTTGGGTTCCTTTTCTTTCATTGTATAGGGAAAAGGATCATTTAGATAAGGAGATGCTTATAAACTACCTGAACTTCATACTGTGTGTTTTATGACTTTTTTAAAAAGACTGACAGAAGGGGGAAATGTGTAAGTCTAGATTAGATTTTTTTTGGGGGGGCGGGGTGGTTTCCCTGTAGCTCTACCAGTAGACCAGGCCTGCCTTGAACTCACAGAGATCTGCCTTGTCTGCCTCTGCCTCCTGAGTGCTGGGATTAAAGGTGTGCACCACCACACCTGGGCTAGATTAGGTTTTTCATAAAGCAGGACCAATAGCATAATAACATCTGCTTGAGAGTATGTTAGTAAGATAGTTTTTCTAAAGCAAGAGGAAGGCTGATATAAGAGTGTTTATTTAGCAATTACTTACTACATATTGAGACATGGAATTGGGAAAGATCCAAGAGAAACCCAGACATCTCACCTTTGAAAACTTGCCTACTTAGAGTTAAATGTCCATAAGTCAAAAGTGGTGCATTTCAGACAAATTAGCCAAGTACTGTTAAAATGAAGAAGTTTCTGTTACCTTCAGTGGACAAAAGGGACTTTGAAAAGAGGCTTTGAGTCCTGAAAGTGGATAGTTAGGATAGAGTCAATAATCATGATAGTATTGTATTAACAAAAGCAGTTTGAAAAACAACAACAACAACAACAAAAACGGGCTGGAGAGATAGCCCCTAGCTGTTGAGAGCGCCGACTACTCTTGCCAAGGACCTGGGTTTGATCCCAGCTCCCACATGGCGCCTGAGATCCGTCTTTAACTCCAGTTCCAGGGGAGTCCGACGCCCTCTTCCGACCTCCACGGCATTGCACAACATGGTGCACAAACCTGCATGCAGACAGTACATTCATACACATAAAAAATAAAAATTAAAAAAAGAAAAGCAGTTTGATACATTAGTGGTATATTGGAGTGTAGGCTCCAGAGGAGAAGCAACTTCAGATTCTCTGGGTGTTCTCAGCACTTGACATAGAGTTTGGCATAAAAGCTTTTGTTGATTTTTTTTTATAATTAGCTCAATATGTATTTGTATTGCTGTTTTTATTCTCATGTGAAGTGCTGGGGGCAGATGATGCAGAGGATAGAACCTTGGGCTTTGAGTTTGGACCTGGATTAAGATCCTAGCTTTGTCTCTTACTACTTCTGAACTTCAGATTCTTTTCTCTTTTAAGTAACTTTTCAGACATTACCTACGTCTCTGAGTGTGACCTCTTTTCTATGATAGATTTGTTCGACCTGTGTTGTTTTAAGGTAAGATGACCCAGGATGGCCTTGAACTCTGAACCCACTTACCAGCCTCCTTAGGATACTGTTATGCCCAACTTTGTTTTTTATTTTCATATAAATGAATTTCACCACCAAGAATATGTTTATTGGTTTTATTTATTTATTTTTTTCCACATAAATTTATTTATTTATTTTAACAAATCTAGACCCGTGTTCCTGCCCATTCCCCCACCCCGCCAGAGCTCATGCATTCTGCCAAACATGCTTTCCATCTCTCAGTCTTTCTCAGTATTTTCCATGGGGAGGTTGACTGTTTTGAGCAGAAGTTCACCGTCTCAGTCAGTTCTTTGATGCAGTCTTTTCTGTTGTTGCTGTTGTTGTTTCCAAAATGTATTATGCCCAACTGCTTTGTACAAAAGCTCAGGGGGCCCTACACAAGAAATACTTACAACTGGGTAGTTGGCACTAGCATCCACAGATGAGGGATACCATTCGTTGTTTGTTTTTTCTGGGATTGTGTTGTCTTCACTCAGCATGATGTCCTCTAGCTCCAGCCATTTTCCTGCAAAGCTCGTGATGTCGTCTTTTTCTTTAGGCTGCATAGAACTCCATTGTGTATGTACCACATTTTCCTCTATCCACTTGTCCAGTTTGAGGGGCATAGGGTTGGTTCCAGCTCCTTGCTATTGTGAAGAAGAGCTGCAATAAAACTGGCCAGTGCATGTATCCTTGGTGGCGGTAAGTTTTGAGGGTACATGCCAAACAGGAGTGGTAATGGCTGGGTCGGGTGGCAAGTCATTCCAAGTCTTCCAAGGGGTTCTNGGGGGGGGGCGCTCTTCAGCCCGTGCCCTGGCCCCTGCCGCTGGGCTCAGGAGATCTCAAATCTCAAGAGTCACACAAGAGTGCCTTTAATACTGGCTGGGAGGATAACTCCGCCCCCACAGCCACTAGATCTAATCAAGCCAAAGACCACACCTTTAATCCCAGCTGGGAGGATAACTCCAACTGCACAGCCACAAAGGCCAATCAAACCAAAGACAGCAGGACCAAAGAGGCACCCAGTTCCTACCTGTCTCCCCCTCTTCCTCCCGCTGGGCTCAGGAGATCTCCGTTTATTGGTTTTAATACTGGGGGTTGGATCAAAGTCCTTTGTATTACAGGCAAGCAAGCCATTGTGAGTTATACCCCTGGCTGTTTATTTTTAGAAACAGGATTTCCCTATGTAGCCCAGTCTGGTCTAGAACTCCTGACTTTAGAGATCCTCTGGCATCTGCTTTCTGAATACTGGGATTATAAGCATGCCCTATCCTACCTGGGTGTGGAGAGGAGACAGCTAGACTTACTTGCTTTGCAGTGGAGAAGGTACAGGCATTTTTGTGTATATATATATATATATATATATATCCCATCTTTGTATTAAAAGATTTCATTATGAAATAATCAAAATAATTGCTAAGTAGAAATGGCTTTAGTTTGTAAATGCCTTTGTTTTCGAATCTTTGGGTAAACAAAATATTCTGTATAGTTTGGGTGCTTGCTATGTTGATTGCTTTTCTTGTTATAAGGTGAACTAATAGTTCTTAATGTTTTGTGTATGACAGGCATGGGTGTACTCAGGCAGGTGATACTGAGCATTGAACATCTAGCACCTGTGTACAATGGGTCAGTGTTCTATACCTGGCCTGTATCTTTTAGTCCTATAAGGTTTTTACATTTTTTTTTTTTCTTGGGCGTGTAGGTGATGCCTGTATGATGGGGAGGATAATGTCGTGTAGTCAGTTCTCTTCTTCATTATATGGGTTCCAGAGATCTAACTCAGGTTGCCAGGCTTCCTTGCAAGCCCTGTACCTGCTAAGCCATCTTTCTGTCTTCCTTAGTGTTCTTTTTAAAGATTGTTTCATGAAATACATTTCTACATAAAGTGAGCTTAGTTTTAATATATTTATCTTAGGAACTTAAATATATTAATTAAAAATTAATTTTCTCTTGCAGATATATAATGAAAAAGAATTATTACAAGGGAAATTGGATCTTCTTAGTGATACAAACATGGTAGACTTTGCTATGGATGTATACAAAAATCTTTATTCTGATGATATCCCTCATGGTAAGTTTTAACCTTAGAACTAAAGGTTGTCTTATAGCTGAAAATGTATGTAAAATTTTATAATATACCAAAGGCTTAATTATTGGAGTGTTTTTATAGTTGACTGGATAAATTTTAAAGGTTACAAAGCTTCCAATGCTATTTTATTCCAGTGAAAGATAAGAATCTACTTTAAAATGTCAAATCTTTAAAGTACAGGTTATTGGCTTAGAATTCTCTGAGAATACTGTAGTTTAGTTGCTTTTTCAATGTACTTTAGAGATTCCCCACATAACTTTTTTCTCTGAGTATGGTCTCTTAAGACCAACATCTTCAGTGTCCTAGAAAGAATTTAAAAAATGCACATTTTGGTTCACATACTAGACCTATTCTGAAACTGTTGGGTGTGGCCCTAAAGTTGAAGAACTACTAGGTAGAACAGTGATAGAATAGTGCTTCCCAAATTGGTTTTCAGTGAGATAGATGTTTCTTTTGAATAAAAAAAGAAAGAAAAAGAAGATAGAAAAGTGACCGTTTAAGTATAGGAAATACTATGTAGCATTTTTTTCTCTGTGCACGTAACAAATTCTGGCAGTAGCAAGATGCAGTTTACTTTATATAAGTTGATGTTTCTCAAAATTTGGTAATTAGATTCCCCTTATCCCTTTTCTTTTTGAAGTAGGAATTAGAGGGTTTTTGTTTGTTTGTTTGTTTATTACCATAGATCTTAAGCACACATAGTAATAATAAACTGATGGAAATAATAAGACATACCCATGTTGGGCCATGAATGCTTAATGATTTGAGAATCCTCCCTGGAACTCAGACGTGGAAGGAGAATACCAATTCCGCACTGACACGTACTCAGCATATACAACACAGTCTCATAATATATTTGGTATGGACTTCTTACAGGAGAGAAGCCCAAATCCTCTTAAAGATAAACTATCCTGCTCTAGGATAAAAGTATAATATGTATTGTAGAAATTGTTAAAGTAGGGGCTAGAGAGATGGCCTGGCGGTTGAGAGCGCCGACTGCTCTTGCAGATGACCTGGGTTCGATGCCCAGCACCCACATGGCGGCCGAGAGCCGTCTGGGGCTCCAGTTCCAGGAGAACTCCAGTTCCAGGGGAGTCCGACGCCCTCTTCTGACCTCCGCGGCATTGCACGACACGCGTGCACAGACTTGCATGCAGGCAGTACATTCATACACATACAGAAAGAAATAAAATAAAATAAAAAAAATAAAATGTTTAAAAAAACAAAAACAAAAATATTTAAAAAAAAATTGTTAAAGTAAATATAACCTGTTTTTACTTACAGTAACAGTGACTTTAAGTTTCGTTTGTGATGAAAGGGAAGCTTTGTGTTTTGAGATAGGGCTCACTGTTGTCTACCTGTGTCTACCTTGTAAGTGGTGTGAAGTGCAGGTGTGTGCCACCACATGTGCAAAGCAGTGCCTACCCCAAGTCATGTTGCCCATGTAGATTAGGTGTGAGTTTTCTCTTGTTCTTGGTGAAATAGTAAATGGGAACTGTAGAATTTGGCTTGTGAAATTACAATTGGATTTATAGTAAGCAGATCTTTGACTAGATTCAAATTACACTCTACCTAGTAATAGGTAAGCCCCATTAGTGCCTCTGTTTAGGGACCTTAGAGTCAATCAGAAATTAAAGAGGACTCTTGGAATTGGAATGAAATCATGGAAGATGTAGTTACATGACAGGTAGACATTTCCTACTTGCTTACTTTCACTTCCACCCTCATTGTATGTGCTCAGTTTCCCCCCTTCCCAATAGGAAGGTCCCCCCCCCCCCCC
>VZQC01001168.1:1760159-1833129 GCA_009823505.1 Rhizomys pruinosus | reverse complement strand
TTCCCAATAGGAAGGTCCCCCCCCCCCCAGTTTATGTGCCTTTGTGGCTCAAGAAAAAGGAAATTATGAATCTGAGGAAGTTGCTGAGTTGGTGGTCTGTGACACGTGAATACATTAAGAATAAAACTGTATAGTTACAAACAGTTGAAATTTTTCTAGACAATCTCATGGGGAGCAGTGTTGTTTAATTTTCCAGTACCCTTGCATTTTTCATTAGCTTTGAGAGAAAAAAGAACAACAGTTGTGGCACAACTGAAACAGCTTCAGGCAGAAACAGAACCAATCGTGAAGATGTTTGAAGATCCAGAAACCACAAGGCAGATGCAGTCAACCAGGTAATCTCTATTTTGGATTCTAAAAATTCTGTTTTGGGGCTGAGAGATGGTTCAGTGGTTAAGAGCACTGACTACTTTTGCAGGGGACCTGGGTTTGGTTCCCAGCACTCACATGGTGGCTAACTGTAGTCAGTTCTAGGCCATTCTGTGACCTCTTCTGACCTCTGAGGGCATTGTACACAACACTCGTACATAAGTAAATATTAAGCAGTTCTCTTTCCTAGATTAATAAAAAAGTTAAATAAAAAAGTTAATCTAGCCAGGCGTGGTGGCATACGCCTTTTATCCTAGCACTGGGGAGGCAGAGGCAGGCGGATCTTTGTGAGTTCAAGGCCAGCCTGGTCTACAGAGTGAGTTCCAGGACAGCTGGGGCTACAGGGAGACCCTGTCTCGAAAAGACCAAAAAAAGAAGTTAATCTAGTATCCTGCGTAAAAGTTCATGATGTAAATGGTTGCTTTGTTTATCTTTAATTTCTAGGGAGCTGTATTCCTTAATAATAAGTGTTAATAGTAAATTTTTGACTTTTAAAAACATTCATACCCGACTGTGCTGTGGCAGTTCCATATTTGTTCCTTTTCTCAGGAGGCATTTGGCAGTATTTAGGGACTTTGGTTGCCATAATCAGAGGAGTGCTGAGTGCTGGCACTGAGGAAATAAGGATTGAACATCCTGTACAAAGGGCTTGCCTCCCTTACTCCCCAAAGTCATCCAGCCCAAAATGCTACTTAGGGAATCTGTGTGTGGGGACACCTAGACCACATAGGTTACTTTTTGTAGGAGAACCCTGAACCCACTTCTCATGTGTATGCTCACAGTCACTCATATCTTTCCATGTCTGCATCAGCTGGTAAGATTATTTTAGTTTTAACTAAATGCTAGAACAAACGTTATTGTTTGGTTTCTAAAGAAAGCTCGCTGCTTTCATCTGACTTAGTACATTGAAGCCTTTGGAATGCTAGAAGTATTTAAAGATAAAATCTACTAAAATTGTGGTATTATCAATGCATTCACTTCAGAAATTGCTAATGATTTTGCCATGTTCTACTGTTAGTTTCCATATATGTTCAAACCAGATTTTCAGAGACTGGCTGTAAGCTTTCACTTGATTTGGGGAAATGAACCAGAAATTAGAAAAGCAGAAAGCATTATACAGTTATTCTCCCATGCTATTATATACTATGCCATACTACGTACAGATGCAGAAGTACATATAGATACACAGATACAAAGCTCTATGTTAGAAGGAAGAAGATATAACTGTGTATATGTGCATTTCTATTAAACTATTTGTATAAGGAGTAATTTTAGACCTTCAGGCCTCATGTCAGTATTCACAAGGTGACAACTGAAATAATGCATATGCTAGAATATAACAAAATTTACGATTGGAAATGATAGAATTAGGATATGTGTTTGGCACATATTAAACAGTTCTTTGTAGTTTCATGGGTATTGAGTTGGAGGAAACAAGTGTTCTAAATTTGTTATCTCGTTAGATTATTTATTTATTTATTTTATTTATTTATTTATTTTTGTCTTTTCGAGACAGGGTCTCCCTGTAGCCCCAGCTGTTCTGGAACTCACCTTGTAGACCAGGCTGGCCTTGAACTCACAAAGATCCGCCTGCCTTTGCCTCCCAAGTGCTAGGATTAAAGGCGTGCGCCACCACGCCCGGCATATCTTTTTGAGACAGGGTCTCTCTATAGCTCCAGCTGGCCTGGAACTCACTCTGTAGACCAGGCTGGCTTTGAACTCACAGAGATCCGCCTGCTTCTGCCTCCCAAGTGCTGGGATTAAAGGCGTGCGCGACCACACCCGGCTTAAAGACGGTTCTTCCATGGCCATGTGGGTGCTGGGAATTGAACCTGGGTCCTTTGCTAGAGCAGTCAGTGCTCTTTTTTTTTTAATTTTTTAATTTTTTTTTTTATTATTATTTTTCTTTGCATGTGTATGAATGTACTGTCTGCATGCAGGTCTGTGCACCCGTGTCGTGCAATGCCGCGGAGGTCAGAAGAGGGTCTCGGATTCCCCTGGAGCTGGAGTTCTCCTGGAATTGGAGTTACAGACGGTTCTCAGCCGCCATGTGGGTGCTGGGGATCGAACCCGGGTCCTCTGCAAGAGCGTCGGTGCTCTTACCCGCTAGGCCATCTCTCCAGCCCGCAGTCAGTGCTCTTAACCGCTGAGCCATCTCTCCAGCCCCTATCTCATTAGATTTATAAACTACTTGTTTTCCAAGTAATGATCTCTTCCTACTATTCCTTGCTTTTTAAAGATTTTATTATTTATTTAGAGACTTTATTACTATTACATTTCTCATATTTTCTCAGAGATATTTAGCCAATGGACAGTGATTTTCATACCGAGTAGTGTAAGGATTATGACCCAAAATTCTCACTGTTGTGAAGAAGCCTAAGATGTTTAAGCTTTAAAAATGCTCTGAAGATAGACACTTTACTCTTTTAATTTTATATTTTGTATGTGTATGAATGTACTGTCTACATATAGGTTTGTGCACCCATGATGTGCAGTGCTGTGGAGTTCAGAAGAGGTTGTCGGATTCCCCTGGAACTGGAGTTAAAGATGGTTCTCAGCTGCCATGTGGGTGCTGGGGATCGAACCCGGGTCCTTTGCAAGAGCTGTCTGCGCTCTTAACTGCTAGGCCATCTCTCCAGCCCCGACACTTTACTCTCTTTTATCCTCAGTTTGTATTCCTCATATTCAAAATATGAAATAGTCTGTTTTATTGTGGAAGTCATTTCTGTTAAGTACTGAAAGTATAGATAATAATGTAGACATTAGATCTGCTTATTTTGTGTTCTATATATAGCCTATAAAACTCAATAATCTTGACTTTATTATTAAGGGATGGTCGGATGCTATTTGACTACTTGGCAGACAAGCATGGGGTAAGTATTTTAATGTTTCAAAATAGTCACATTCTATAAAGTTCATTAAAGACTAATGTTCAGATAAGTTCATAACCTTTACATAAGAAGATGATCTTCAGGGCTGGAGAGATGGCCTAGCGGTTAAGAGCGCCGACCGCTCTTACAGAGGACCCCGGTTCATTCCCCGGAACCCACATGGCAGTCGAAAACCGTCTGAAACTCCAATTCCAGGAGAATTCCAGTTCCAGGGGAATCCGAGACCCTCTTCTGACCTCCACGGCATTGCACGACACGGGTGCACAGACTTGCATGCAGACAGTACATTGATACACATACAGAAATAAATAAAATTAAAAAAAAAATTAAAATAAAAATGACCTTCAAATTTACTTATTAAATAGAACATCTAGGAACATCCAGATACATTTTGAAGTTTTTAAAAGTGTAATAATTATAGGAAAATATATGCTTATCCCCTTTTGATAATAAATCCTCACAGCTTTTGCTTTATTCTAGATCATCATATAATAGTTAACTCATGTTAGTGCCTAGAGAAAACTAAGTAACAGTGCAAGATGCCTTCCCTTCCTCCCTCCCTCCCTCCCCTCCCCTCCCCTTTGTTAGTTTTTTTCAGATGGGGTCTTGCTGTGTAGCCCAGGCTATCATCACATTTGTGGCAATCCTCCTGCCTCTGTTTCTCAAGCATAGGTTTATAGAAGTTTGCCACTGTCCAATAAAGGATTCTTTTTCCTACTGGCTTTATTTATTTATTTATAGTCATTTTTTTCCCTAGTGGCTTTTTATACTCTTTATTCTTACTGTGTAAGTAAAGGCAGAACTAGATTTGAATTAGAAATGCTTTTGTTTGAGCAGTAGATAACATTTTAGCTGCCTCATGGAATGTACTAGCTCTTGACATTATCAAGGTCTTCATAAATTCCCCAATTCATAGATAATGCTGTAGCCATCTTTCATTATTTTCCTTTCGTTAGAGTGTGTCACTTTATGTATAATTCAACTTTGTTTGCATGTTATTTAAATTTACCTTTCAAGCTTCATCTCCCATTTATTACTATGACAAGGATTGCTGATCACTGTGCCTAGTAATTTCTGGTTTGGGCACAGAATGTACTTGGTATCAAGTACTTGGTAGTTTTTATTTTTCATGTTTTAATATTCAGTTCTTGTAGATTGCTTCAGTTTTATTTTGTTTACATCGTTAACTCTAAAAGTTGATATAATTTTGAGGCCAGTTTTTAGAAAACAGGTTTATTGTATGCCTTATTTGTATATGACCCACAAAAACTTAGAGGTATGCATACATAGTAGTTGACTAGTTTAATCAACTTAGAAAATGGACATACACCTCAGACTTCCAGCTTCGAGTTTGTATCACAATAAAGTCAGTATCTTTACAGTTCACTACTCTGAGGTCAAAACTTAAATTGACAATTCTTAATACATATTTTAAAGGTCAAGTGTTTCTCTGATTCTGAAATTGTTGTCAATTTTAGGGAGAAATTAAAAGAATTGACTTTTTTGCATTTATAAAGTAAATGAATGGAATTTTGCCACTCAAAATGAATAATTTTTCCCCCAGTTTAGGCAGGAATATTTAGATACACTCTACAGATATGCAAAATTCCAATATGAATGTGGAAATTACTCGGGAGCAGCAGAATATCTTTACTTCTTCAGAGTATTGGTAAGTACCTTCTTGTTTTTTCTCTTTGCCCTTTGCTTAGTAGAACTCTCTTGGTTCCTCAAATTTGTGTCTAGTGATTTGAGATATGTCTTGTCAGTTAAGTTTTTTGGTTTTTTGTTTTTTTTAATTATTTTTATTAATTTTATTTCTGTATTTGTATGAATGTATTGTCTGCCTGTAAGTTTGTGCACCCGTGTTGTGCAATGCTGCGGAGAACAGAAGAGGGTGTCGGACTCCCCTGGAACTGGAGTTCTCCTGGAATTGGAGTTTCAGACGGTTCTTGGCTGCCATGTGGGTGCTGGGGATTGAACCCGGGTCCTCTGTAAGAGCAGTTGGCGCTCTTAACCGCTAGGCCATTCCTCCAGCCCCTTGCCAGTTAAGTTTTAAAACAGTCATTGGTAAAGGAGAAAGGTAGTGGGGGCAGGGAACAAACACACCAAAAGACCTTTCACACCAGAAAACCTTGCTAGGTCCTCAGAATTTGGAGGCGGGTGGGGGAGCTAGTAAGGTGGCTCAGAAGGTAACCGCGCTCTGCAGTACAGACCTGGCCACCCTGCAAATGTGGATAGAGAGAACAGAATCCATAAGATTGTCCTGCGTGTCCTGGCATGGACACACACACACACACATATGTCTGGACAGTACTAATAAATATTAAAACGCATTTTGGAGGGAGCTTTAACTTAACCCTGAAATCCAAAGAGTTGGAACTGCTAAATCTAACACTCAATGAATTTTAGTATTAGCAATAGTCTGTCATATAATAGATAAATGTAATAGATATGTTATTATAAGAAGATTATAAGAAGAGTGAGTGGCACATTATAGGTTTAGTAAATGTTACATATTATGTATTCCTTGTTCCACATAACTGGAGTCCATGGTATTTTGTAAATTATGCCTTATATTAATTTCTGTTTTCCCGTATCAACTGATAGGATGTAAAGATGAATGGTTTCTGCATTATATGAGGTTCAGATAAGTTTGGATGTGGTTTTAACCAACATTATTGTCTTCATTAGTTTACTGGTCAATTTTTGGAGTAGCTGCTTTTATAAAGGAAGAGAGTTGTATGGAGCCATATTTAACTCAGACTGCAAGTTTACAAATTTTCTCATTCTAATTATAGTAAATCAATAAGTGCTTTTTAGAGACATCAAAGTGCACCTCTTACCGAGCCTTTTTACGAGTTTTGTTTTGTTTTGTTTTTCCTTTGCCTTTTGAGAGAAGAAGCTTCAGATGGCCTGGAACTCACAGAGATGCATCTGACTTCTGTCTCCTGAGTGTTGGGCACCACAATGCCTAACTTTTATCTAGTCTTTTATTTGTGAAGTTATCATTTCTTACTGAATTTGGATTAAGTAATAAACTTTGAACAAGTAATAAAGCTCTGAGCTTTCTAGTTAATTTTAGAAGTTAGAAAAAAAATCATAAGACAGAATTTCTGTCTTCCTGTCTTGTTCGAATAACCCATTTATTTGTCTTTATTGTCTCTTGTTTTTCTCTTTACTTTTAGTTTCAAATGTAACAGAGACAAGATTTAGACCTGATGCCTTCAGTTGTCTTCTGAGAAATTAAATATTCCTGTTTGGAGTCTTTGCAGGGGACAGATTAGCATTATTTATTCAGATAATTCCTATACTGAAATTACAGAGGCAACCTCAGTTTCTAAAACTGTCCATCCACCATCCTTCAAAGAAACAAATGTTTTCTTTTTATTTCCAGGTTTTATTTAAAACAAAATTATTTTTCCATTACTCCCATTGGTAAATGAATTCTTCATTTACAGATTAACTATGATTAGCTTGCAAGTGCATTGGAGGTAATCATTGATGTTAAACTTGAAGTGACTTATCAGAAAATTCCATCAGTTTTACTTTGAATATTACCAGGGATTTAGGAGAGCAAAAGTTGATTACTTTGAGAATATAAACAGCTTAAGCTAGGTTTGTAAAATCAGAAGCCTGGTATGATTACAGGTACATGAAAAGAGTCAGTTATTCATATCATTTGTTACTGCTGGGAGTGAATTTTGAGAATGAAGATTTAGTGTCATGTTAGAGTTCCAGCACAGTAAATTTATTGTTGCTGGTCAGTGAGTGAACGTGCCATTTCCCTAAGACATGGAAACTTAAGGTAACTGCTGGAAATCCAGATATTGAAGCTCTTCTAATATATCCATGCTTGAAAGCAGGTTGGCATGAAAAGCAACTGTAATGACATGGAGCTGAGCCAGAGCAGTGCACACGAACCTTCTGGGGATTGCAGAACTTGCTGCAGTTGTGCAGAAGGCATTTATCCTACCACATGTAACACACTTTAGATTAGTAGTGTCATGTTTACGTAGTACGGTTTTATGATTAGTGTAAAAATTTCTACAATTAGTAGATGTGTAAAATTGTGACAATTAGGTAATTCTCTGTCTTAAAAAAATTAAACTTTGAGCTTTTGCATCATTCCTAAGAATACAAATTCCAGGCACACACAGATGGCATTTGAGTTCTAGCATAAAATTAATATATTATCCATTTAGAGCCACAAACATGGAAATTGGATTTCCTAGAAGTTATATTCTACATATTTTTATATTTAATTTTATGTCTCATTTTGTAACAAAATATTGGAAGTTTTTGTTGGCATAGTGTTAATTAATTCAAAGAATAGGTATTAACCATATTTTTTCTTTTGATTTAGCTAGATATTACCATGAAATCTATGTATTTGTTTGAAATATTAATGCCAAAAATGAAAACCTTGTGCTGGATTTAGGATGGAAATGTCAATGCTTAAGTTTAGTTAATTTTTCGGCATTAACTTTTTTCATTTCTAGATTCTTTGGTTGGTCTTAAATTCATGGTTAGGGAAACATAAGCTATGAAAGAGCCATTGTAACTGTGGTCTGAGATGAGAATTTGACTCTCCAAATGACCTATTGTAGGTCAGTGTTTATAAATTAAAGCTGTGTGACCCTAGATTTATTTTTAAAAGACTTGGTGGCTTTTAGATTACATTGAGGAATGTTTAGATAGACCCTGTATGGTTAAGAAATATCTTGCATTATGCTTTAGGAAATGTGTTAATTAAAATGAAATTGAGGGTTGCTAGTAATTTTTTAATATTTTTGTTTTAAAAGTTAGAACAAAATTTTTTAGCCGGTTGTGGTGGTGCAAGCCTTTAATCCTAGCACTTGGGAGGCAGAGGCAGGCAGATCTTTGTGAGTTCAAGGCCAGCCTTGTCTACAATGTGAGTTCCAGGACAGCTGGGGCCACAGGGAGACCCTGTCTTGAAAAGACAAAAAAAAAAAAAAAAGTTAGAACAAAATTTTTGTAAAATTCTGTTCTATAAGCTTTTTGGTTTAGCTCTAAAATATGAGCCATCCCTCTATTAAGCAGCAGCTATTTGAAGTAAAAGTGATCTTTTTCTCAATCAGAATTTAAGATATAGTAGCTATATTAACATACTTGTCCATTTAAAAATTCTTTTCTGGCTGGGCATGGTGGCACACGCCTTTAATCCCAGCACTCAGGAGGCAGAGGCAGGCAGATTTCCGTGAGTTTAAGGCCAGCCTTATCTATAGAGCGAGTTCCAGGCCAGCTGGGGCTACTGGGAGACCTTGTCTCAAAAACACCAAAATAAATAAGTAAATAAATAAATAAATACTTTTCTATGCTGCTTAAGGGAGCTTGTGTAATGATGACTTTTAGAAGCTTAAGAATCTTGGCCACAGTTTTGGGTCTAATATACCTGTTGTAATAACAGGTTAAAAGAAACCTAGTTTGGAGCTGGAGAGAGCTGGTTCAGTGGTTAAGAGTATATACAGCTCTTGCTGAGGACTGTAGTTTGATTCCCAGCTTCATATCTGGCAGCCTAGAACTGCCTGTAACTATAGCATAAGGGGGATCTGATGCCTCTGGTCCCTGAGGGTATCTGCACTCATATGTACATACCCACACACAAATACATAATCATATAATTAAAAATAAGGGCTGGAGAGATGGCCTAGCTGTTAAGAGCGCTGACTGCTCTTGCAGAGGACCTGGGTTCAATCCCCAGCACTCACATGGCAGCTGAAAACTGTCTTTAACTCCAGTTTCAGGGGAGTCTGACACCCTCTTCTGACCTCCGCAGCATTGCACGAATCCACATGCAGACAGTACATTCATACACATACAAAAATAAATAAAATTGCCGGGCGTGGTGGCACATGCCTTTAATCCTAGCACTTGGGAGGCAGAGGCAGGCGAATCTTTGTGAGTTCAAGGCCAGCCTGGTTTACAGAGTGAGTTCCAGGACAACTGGGGCTTCAGGGAGACCCTGTCTTGAAAAGACCAAAAATTAAATTAAATTAAATTAAAGAAATAAAATTTTAAAAAATTAAAAAATAAAATAAATCTTTCTAATTTTTTTATTTTATATTCCAAAATATGCATATATACACTCCACACATAAGTCAAAATTAAAAATTCTGAAAATAAACTATAGGTTGATTCCTAAACACATTTAGAGATTCACATTTTAACAGTAAATTTGCATGCAGGTATAAAGGCATGTAACTTTACATTCTTTTTTTAGAATATGACTACGTATCCTCCATCTATATATGGTAATTACAATGTGTGGTAGGACAGTTCTAGAGCCCATTTATAGATTCACATTGTAATAGCACAGTTGTTTTCAGATACAATGAAATATAATAAAGTTGCTCAGTTTCCCTGCCAACTGGGGATTTGGTGTTAGCATCCACAAATGAGGGAAACCATTCGCCTTTTTTTTTTCTTTCTTTCTGGGATTGTGTTACTTCACTTAGTATAATTGCTCCACGTTCCATCCATTTACCAGCAAAGCTCATGATGTCATCTTTGTCATCTTTCTTTATTGCTGCATAGACTCCATTGTGTAGATGTACCACATTTTTGTTATCCAGTCATCAGTTGAGGGGCATTTGGGTTGGTTCTTTGCTATTGTGAAGAGAGCTGCAATAAACATAGCTGTGCATGTATCTTTGTGGTAGGATGCGTCTTATGGGTATATACTCAGGAGTGGTATGGCTGGGTCAGGTGGTAGGCTCATTTTGAGTTTTTTAAGGGTTCTCCACACTGCTTTCCACAGTGATTGTACCAGTTTACATTCCCACCAGCAGTGGATGAGTGTTCCCTTTTCCCCACAACCTCTCCAGCATTTGGTGTCTTTTGTTTTCTTGATCTTGGCTAGTCTTATTGGAGTGAGATGATACCTTAGTATAGTTTTAATTTGTATTTCCTTAATTATTAATGATGTTGAACACTTTTTAAGATTTTTTTCAGCCATCTTTGCTTCTTTACTGGTGAAGTCTCTGTTTAGCTTTGTACTCCATCTTTTGAGTAGGTCATTTGTTTTCTTCTTTGTTTTTTAAGTAGCTTATATATTCTGAATGTTAATGCTTTGTCTGATGTATCAGTGGTGAAGGTTTCCTCCCCTGTGGATTGTCTCTTTACTTCCTAGATTGTTTCTTTAGCTGTACAAAAGCTTTTGAGGTTGATGAGGTCCTACTTGTCAGCTGTTGTCCTTATTTCCTGTGCAGCTGCTGTTTGATTTAGAAAGTCTTTTCCTACACCTATATCTTGTAGGTTGCTGCTGACTTTTTCTTCTATCACCTTCAGGGTTTCAGGTTTTAGGTTGAGGTCTTTGATCCACTTGGAGTTGATTTTTGTACAGGGTGCGAGGTAAGGGTTTAATTTTGTTCTTCTACAAATGGTGATCCAGTTTTGCCAACACCATTTGCTGAAGATGTAGAAAACATATTTTAAAAAGTTAGACATGGTGGTTTATACTTATAATCCTAGATTATATTTTTTTGGTCTTTTCGAGAGAGGGTCTCCCTGCAGCCCCAGGTGTCCTGGAATTCACTCTGTAGACCAGGCTGGCCTTGAACTCACAGAGATCTGCCAGCCTCTGCCTCTGGAGTGCTGGGATTAAAGGCGTGTGCATAAATTCTTTAATTATTTTTAATTTTTTTTCACACGTATTTTTTATTTTTTTCACATAAATTTATTTTTTATTTTTTAACAAATCTAGACCCATGCCCCCCCCCCATTCGCCCATGCATAAATTCTTTTAAAGATAACTATCTCATAAGTATTCTCAGGCTTGGCTTATCATGTTTAATGATCTCAAATTGGAACATATCCTAAATTAATTGTTCTTAGTTTTATAAAAACAATAGTAGTATACTTAAATTTGTTGGTTCGTGTTGGGGAGGGTGGGTGTGTGCACATCTGTGATTGGTGCCTGTATGTGGCGACTAGAGGAGGACATTGGCTGTCCTGTTCTTACCAGTGTCGCCTTATTCCTTTGAGACAGGTTAGCAAACCCCAATTTCCTCTCTCTGTGTTCCCCACCCCTTTCCCAGCACTGTTACAGGCACAGACATGGCCACAACCAATTTTTATCCGGTTGTTGGGATCCTAACTTATATAGTAAGTACTCCCCCACTGAGCCATTTCTAGCCCCTTGATGAACTGTCTTAATACTCATATTTACTTTTTTAAGGGTCAAACATTGTTATTGAACAATTTATTTTTTTTGGAATTTTGTATTTCAATGAATTTTGACAATTCATATCCCTGGAGGGTTTTTTTTTTGTTTGTTTTTTTTGTTTTTTTTTTGGTCTTTTCAAGATAGGGTCTCCTTGTAGCTCCACCAACTCCAGTCCTGCAACTCGCTCTGTAGACCAAGCTGGCCTTGAACTCACAAAGATCCGCCTGCCTCTGCTTCCCAAGTGCTAGGATTAAAGGTGTCTGCCACCATGCCCGGCTCCCTGGAGGTTTTTTGAGATTCATTCATGTTACTGTGTGTATCACAATTGTTACTGTTGAGTAGTAAGTATTCCATTCTTTGAATATACTGCAGACTATTCAGTTATTAAATTGTTTGCAAACATCTGGATTACTTCATTTTTAGTTTATTATAGTGGTACATATTTATATATTGATAATATTGTAGATATACTTTATGATAATAAAGTATGATTTCATGGCTATGTGTCAGAATTTAACTTGCAAATTTTGTTATTTTCTTGCTCTTAAAGCTTGCTAAATGTTACCCAGAACACTGAAGACATTAATTACTGCCGCCATCCAAAAAGAAACTCAGTGTCAGCAGTCTGTATCATAGTATTCAAAGTTTGGATCATTAACAGTACTCTGGCATAATTTCCAATTATTTTGGTAACCCCACATTTATTGAGTTCTTAACATGTTCCAGGTGATGTAATAAGCTCTGTAACTGAGATGGGTTCTTTTTTATCTCCAAGTTACAGAGGAGGAAGTTCAAGCACAGATGGTCCCCCTATTTATAGTAGCAGTGATGGAGCCAAAATACCCGGTGCTTGGCTTTTTAATCCTGTCTGTACAGTTTCATTTAATTTATGATACATATTACTAGTCCATAAAGCATTATGTAAGCACTTTGATGACAAGTTCAGCATTCCACCTTGAGTAGGAATGTGTTCTCCCTTTAGAATCCTCCTTTTTGCTTCTTTGATAAATGAGTTCAGATTCATCTGTTTCATTGCTTTGTTCCAAGGGAATCCTGTTTTACTAATTTGAAACGTAATTCTTCAGTAACTATTGTAATAAGCCAGGGGGCCTCCAGTTTTCTTTTCCTGTTACATCTTCCATTTCTGTCTTTGTGTCTTTCTTACATGGCCCACTCTAGCCTTGAACCTGTGATCCTCCTGCTTCAGTTTTCTCAATAATGAGATAGGCATGTGCTTGCTGCCTGCCCTGCTTATTCATTTTTTTCAGTTTGAATATAATTTCTTACTGTGTTATAAATGAGACCCCAAAGTTTTGTGTTCTTATACCTTCATTCCACTGATGTTTTAGTGACAAGTTTTCTGTGAATCTTAAAAGATTTGTAAAGTTTTTGGTGTCTGAAAGTAATTGTGTTCATTTGTATTTATATTAACTGTAGTAGGATATGCTAAAATGGTGCTGCTGTTTGCTGGTTTTTAAAAGCTACTCTTTGTTTTATGATATAGACCTGATATCAAAGACCTGAATTTTCTTTTTNAAAAAAAAAAAAAGTTTTCTGAAGGGATTATAGCAGTATGATAATTTGGAGCTCAAAGATCATGAAGAAAGGCTTGAGGACAGGGTCAGACCTTGATTATAATGACCTGACCCTAGTTGGTATGAGCCTTACAATATAGATTACTTTTATTTAAAGTTTTAGAATTGCTGCTGTTTGACTGCTTCTTTTACTACTAGATTTACTAATGTATCCTATGTGTATATTTCTTAATTCTCTAGTCTGTGAGTTCTCCACTCCAGTCTCTTCAACAGCGAACATGGCTCATTCATTGGTCTCTGTTCGTTTTTTTCAACCACCCCAAAGGCCGTGATAATATTATCGATCTCTTCCTTTACCAACCACAGTAAGTTGTTTCACTGTATTATTTTGGTTTTCATAGTCTGAAATGTAGTTCTAACATTGGAATTTGTTTCTGTCGTTTATTTGCTTCCTGGTGTGTACATTTGCTTGTTAATGAAAGGCTCACAGGTAAATTATTGGCTCATAAGTAAATTATTGAAATGTACTCTAGGTCCTTTACAGTTCTTTTGACTGTATGGTCAGTCTCTGAGCCAGCAGCATAGATACCATGTATTATCTCAAGACTTACCAGATAGTAATAAATGAGAATTTGCATTTTAACAAGATCCTAGGTTATCTATTCTCATGTTTGTCCATCCTTTCATGGGCTATACATATGTGGATTTATCCAACTGAGGGTTGAAAATCCTTCAGGGGAAAAATTATATTTTTTCTGAATATATAAAAGATACGTTATTCCTGTGATTATTTCTTAAATAATACAAAATAACTACAAATGGCTTTTATTAAGTATTAGAGATTATTTCAATTTAAAAAAGGATGTGCCTTGCTTGATGACCCATACCTCTAATCTCACCACTTAGGAGGCATAGGCAGGCAGGTTTTGTGCCCTTAAAGAAAATTTACTCTCGGGGCTGGAGAGATGGCCTAGCGGTTAAGAGCGCCGACCACTCTTGCAGAGGACCCGGGTTCGATCCCCAGCATCCACATGGTGTCCGAGAGCCGTCTGAAACTCCAATTCCAGAACTCCAGTTCCAGGGGAATCCGAGACCGTCTTCTGACCTCCGCGGCATTGCACAACACGGGTGCACAAACTTGCATGCAGACAGTACATTCATACACCTACAGAAATAAATAAAATTAATAAAAAAACCAAAAAGAAAAGAAAATTTACTCTCTTTCTCTCCCAGTAACTATCAGTTGCTTGTACTGCCCCAGCTAGGTCTACCTCCCCATCCATGTTGGGTATGTCTGTCTTGGGCTCACGCAGATCTTGTCCTTATTGCCAAAAATAATTCCAGAAGTAGATAATTGGGGAAACAGTTCACATAGAATCAACTTTAAAGTAGGAATCAGAAAGTTGGTAATGGTTTGATGGGAGCTGGACTGGTAATTTGGAGTTTGAATATTCACCTAAGAGAAATATTGATAAATAGTTCTGAACATGGCAGACTATCTGGCACAGTGGGAGTCGCTCAACTAGTACCTACTGTATTAATTTAGAACTCTTTAAGGAAATTGGTCAGGAGAGGTGCGCTGAGAGTGATTGATACAGTTGTCCATTGTCAAGGTAGAACAGTTTGATTGTTGAAGTCCTATTAGCTAAGCCCTTTTGACATCTGACACTTATTCCTGTTTCTTCTAATTGTCACTGCTACTGATGTCATACAGGCCATATGACACTGTAATAACATCCTTCAACCTGTTTCCAGTTTTATGTCTGCAAAACTCTTTAATTTGTGTAAGTGCCCAGATTTCTTGTGTTCATCAGTAGATTCTTAGCCTCTCTTAAATGATAATACTAGCTGGCATTTTCTTTTGAATTGATATGATTTGATTCTGCTTCTTTAAAAAAAAATATTTTTTTTGTATATGAGTATATTGCCTCGTGTATGCAAGTACACCTGTGCTATGCAGTGCCAGCAGAGGGCATTGGAATCCTTGGACTGGAATTATAGACAGTCGTTAGCTACCATTTGGGGAATTGAACCCAGGTCCTCTGCAAGATCAGCCAGTGCTTTTAAGCACTGAGCTATCTTTTGCTTGGTGGTTTTCACCTTGTAATAATAGTCATTCTAGTATGTTTGCTTATAGGCTAAACAGTGTAATCAGATGTTTCCTTTAATTCACACTGAGGTATACACATAGAAAATTGGGTAAGTTTAATAAATATTAAATAATATTTATATTTTTACCCTTAGGTACCTTAATGCAATTCAGACAATGTGTCCACATATTCTCCGCTATTTGACCACTGCCGTCATAACAAACAAAGATGTCCGGAAACGCCGGCAGGTGCTAAAAGATCTAGTGAAAGTTATTCAGCAGGTAAAATGAAAATCCTTACAGTACTGAAATGTTAATTCTAATCTCTTTTTGTAAAGTAAGATTCTTAGGTCTTAAGGTCAAAATGTTTTTAAGAATAGGAGGGAAGTATACCTAATGTTTAGAAGAGAGATGAGCTTTCACTGAATGGTTTTAAGAAATCCAAGGTTTCTTCATGATAGATGTAGTGTGAATGATTAGCACTGTCTGCTAAGACTGAAGCTAGCTGGAGCTGTTTGATGGTCCTTGGCGAAGTCATTGCTGACATAATTTCCAGATGCAGACCTGTAAACAGAATACAGTAGCATTAATAGTCTCTAAGTTGACCAGAAGCCTCAGGAAAAGGGAAATTGAAAAACAGAATTTCTTATTTGATCTAAGAATAAATTAAATACAAATAAAGAAGTAATTGTTATACGTACAGTGGGGTTTGGTTACCTTTATATCTAGGGAAGTTCATCACTGTTGACCAAAGGAAACTCGACAGTGGAGAAATTTGAAAACTTATGGAATGAGAGAATTGAGAGCTTGATTTGGAAGATATAAGCTTGAGTGTTATCTGGAATAAGGGTGAGGTCAGTTGAGAAGATGCCGATGTGCAATGTGCCATGAATTAATGGTAAAGAAGAAGAAAACTGAAGGTTGGGACATCTTGGAGGCAATGTGCCAAACAGTGTTTAACAGATCTAACTGGATATTTGGCTTGATTTTACAGGAGTCTTACACATACAAAGACCCAATTACAGAGTTTGTTGAATGCTTATATGTTAACTTTGATTTTGATGGGGCTCAGAAAAAACTAAGGGAATGTGAATCAGTAAGTATGAATTTTTACTAAACTACGTTTAAGAATTTTAGGTGTAGTTGCATTATCTTTCAGTTTGTTAAAGTATCTAAGTAATAGGTGGATTTCTCTGAGTTCAAGGCCAGCCTGGTCTACAGAGTTCCAGGACAGCCAGAGCTATAGGGAGACCCTGTCTCAAAAAGACACACACACAAAAAAAACTAGACTAAATGAGAGATTATTGGTGGAATAAAGACATCTTTCTCCCTTTTGTTAGGGAAATTAAAGCATCTGAGGAATTTTAAATGCATCTTTTTCTTAATTCAACATATTAAGCTAATTGTATAAACGTCTAAAATATTTCATATGTACTTGCACATCACAACTGTGATTGATAGGTGGAATTACCTTTAGATAAGTGATTATATTTTGCCATTTGCTATAATCTAGGTGATTCTTTTTCTTTTCTTTTTCTTTTTTTTTTTTTTTAATTTTCCTTTTTTCTTTTTTGGAGACAGGGTCTCCCAGCTGGCCTGGAAGTCACTTTGTAGACCCACCAGGATAGCAGGCCTTGATCTCACTGAGACCCACCTGCCTCTGCCTCTTGAGTGCTGGGATTAAAGGTGTGAAACATCACAACCAGCCTTAGGCTACAATGTTTTTTGACTAATCTTTCCTTTTGTTTAGTTATCAAAAAGTTCTGTTAGAACAACACTGAAACTTTGATTATAGTAGCTTTAAATAAATTAGTTTACTGGTTTAACAAACTAAGAATTTATTTGCTAAAATATTGCTGCTTTTTTTTTTTTAACTCACATTCATAACTTATAATTTAGCCTCTCAAGTGCTGAGAACTGCCAGTATGTTTCACTGTGCTGAGCTAGTTTCATTTTTAAAAATCAAATCTTTGAACAAAATAGGCACAGTTCAACTAAGATCCAAATTCTCTAAAGGAAAAAAATCCACATGTGGGCTGGTCAGATGGCTGAGTGTTAAAGAACACTAACTGCTCTTGCAGAGGACCTAGGTTCGATTCTCAGCACTCATGTGGTAACTAAAACCTATCCTTAACTCCAGGTCCAGGGGATCTGATACCCTCTTCTGACCTCCTGATATTGCATGACACGGGTACACTCAGATACATGCAGCCAATACACTCATATGTGGAAAATAAAAATAATTTTAAAAATTCAAATACACATTGAGGTAATTGTCAAATATTAGTCAAAATAGAAAATTAAAAGCCGGGCTGGAGAGATGGCCTAGCGGTTAAGAGCGTCGACCGCTCTTACAGAGGACCCAGGTTCGATCCCCAGCACCCACATGGTGGCCGAGAACCGTCTGAAACTCCAATTCCAGGAGAACTCCAGTTCCAGGGGAATCCAACACCCTCTTCTGACCTCCGTGGCATTGCACGACATGGGTGCACAAACTTGCATGCAGACAGTACATTCATACACATACAGAAATAAATAAAATTAAAATTAAAAGCCACTTTGATAGTTTGTGTCTGTATAATCATATATGTATTCTGTGTAATCATATATGTTAACATGTATTCAGTATGCTAAATATTGAGACCTTCCTGTGTATCCAGAAGAGTCAAATGCCCTGGGTGCTGCTCTTCAAGGTGAAATAATCTCTTGTAATTTTTTTCTGTCTTTGAAATAGGACCTTCTTTTAATTGTTTTCCTTTGTGGTTTTCCAAGTCCACTTTTTTGTGTTTCAAAAATTCATAAAAGACATTTATTTTAAGCAGCTAGAAAAGATGTATTATCTTCAGAGCACTTAATGTAGCATGTTGAACAAAACTTTGTCAGGAAGTTGTGCTGTTACTGTAAATCATAAGTTGAAACAAGACACTGATGTCTGTGGGGGCTATCTTCAATCTTCGGCTATTTATTAAAGCTTTTGAGGGGGGTGGAGAGATGGCTTAGTGGTTAACAACACTTAACCAGGTTTGGGTTTGATTCCTAGCACACACAGTGCCTAACAAGTGAAACTCCAGTTTACAGGGGATCTGACACCCTCTTCTGTCCTCAGTTGGCATTGCACACGTGTGGTACACTTACATATGTGCAGGCAAAACGCTCATACACATAAAATAAAAATAAAATGTTAAAAGATTTGAATGAACATAAGCATTGTTCTAGAAAATGTTATGGTCTAGAATTTTATTAGTGTCATTGTAGTGAATAGAACAATAACATAGATGAAATGAGTCAAGGTTTTAAAATACTTATCATGTTTAAATTTTCAATGTATTTGCTGCATGTAGGTACTTGTGAATGATTTCTTCTTGGTGGCTTGTCTGGAGGACTTCATTGAAAACGCCCGTCTCTTCATATTTGAGACTTTTTGTCGTATCCACCAGTGTATCAGCATTAAGTAAGAACACTCAAATTGGATATGTCTTTTTTACTTTTAAGACTTGGGAGGTTGCCATTTATTGTCATGTTACATGTGATAGGATTTCAATTCTATTTTTGTCTTAGCTTTTAGAAGAAAAAGGAAATATTTGATCATAATTTGTGAAAATTTTAACTTGTTTGAATTCTGGAAAAGATCTTTTGCTTTCATTTATGTGGTATAACATCTCTCAAAATGACAACTTGAAGAGCTTTAAACTTATTTTCAGTTACCTTTTTCAAGAATAAATTTTGTTGTACCATTATGAAGGAAGTTTTAAAATGTTTTTCAGCATTAGGTCAAATAAGGAGTCAGCCTTTAGCAAATTGGAAGTTCTGTTGAAAGACCTACATTTGGTAGTAATTTCTGTTAATTAAGTTTGTTTATTTAATTAAATATTTGAATTTTCATATAGCAAACTCGCATGACATCCTAAAATGTTGAAACATGGAAAACTTGTGGTAAATTTTAGTTGAAAGTTCCTCTGTTGTGTGAGAAAATAATTGGGAAAAAAATTGTGAAATGTACATGACCTATTAGAAACTAATTTTACATACTAGGGCTTGAAAAATTATTAGTGTTCTTTGGGCATAGATGAAGTCAAATATAAAACATTAAAACTTGAGTACTTTTAATGTTTGCCTCTGAGGAATTGTTTGTAGCACAAATTCTTAGTCTTTAATGCCATTTGTTTTTGGTAAGAGATCCGTACTTGGCTAATTTTAGTGGGTTGTCATTGAAGTTGATGTCCAGAGTTAGAGGTGCAGTGTGGTCATGGAAATGGATGTCCAGAGCTAGAGGTGCAGTGTGGTCATGGAAGTGGATGTCCAGAGATAGAGGTGCAGTGTGGTCATCGAAGTGGACGTCCACAGCTAGAGGTGCAGCGTGGTCATCGAAGTGGACGTCCACAGCTAGAGGTGCAGTGTGGTCATGGAAGTGGACGTCCAGAGCTAGAGGTGCAGTGTGGTCAGGGAAGTGGATGTCCAGAGCTAGAGGTGCAGTGTGGTCATGGAAGTGGATGTCCAGAGCTAGAGGTGCAGTGTGGTCATGGAAGTGGACGTCCAGAGCGAGAGATGCAGTGTGGTCAGGGAAGTGGATGTCCGGAGCTAGAGGTGCAGTGTGGTGACCTTTTTATGGGAATTAATACTTGGCTATAGCTTGCGGGCATGGATTTTAATCTCTTACATTCATCTGTAAGGGATTGTGGGATAAATGGGTAGGTAACACTACATGTGGAACTCTGATGGACAATAATAGATAGCTGAATTCCTGTATTATTCCTTGTTTTTAAGATTTGCAACTAGATCTTGTTTGTGAAAGAGGAATGGTAGTATTTTGGTTTCCTATTTGGAATCTTTCTTGTTTCCCAGTAGAATGTGGTCACTTGAATGCTTTTGGGGGTGCGGGGGTGTTGCTCATTTGTTTGCTTGTTCGTGTTTGCCTAAACTTCTTTAACCATTTAACCATTCCTAGTCTTCTGAAAGCTGACTTTCCCTTTATGTCTTAGAGCCTGGTATGTTTTATGGCAATGGCATGCTTTGTACAAAATAGTATGAATTGGTACAGATCTTGTCTTCTGTCTTTTGTATTAGTGAACTTACTTTTTTATGTTATAAGGTTTCTTTGGGTTTTACTTCTGAGATACCATGGATAAGAAATTTGCAAATTCTTGCTTTTTTCCTTTACAAACTCTGGTACCTTGCATTTATTATAATGAGTTTGTTTTAACAGTAAAATAGTCTATATATACCATCTGCTCTGGTGATACGTGTGGCTTAGTGGTGATAATAGACTGGGACTACCTCTATAAATGTTTTTGTGTGTTTGCTTGCTTGCTTATTTTGCACTACCTGGGATCCAAAGCCCGGGTCTTGCATGTGTTAGGCCAGCAGCCTGTCACTGAACTACCTTCCCACCCCGTTAAACTATTATTATGAATCTCTCATTTCTCTCTGCATAGGTTTTTATTTTTTCTCTGATCCTTTCCGGTCTGCTAGACTCTCTCCAAAGTATCTTTAGTGGCTTTCCAATGTCCAAGAAATCTTCTAAGTGATCATACTTGATTTTACTTCAGGTTGTTCAACCTGCCTATGGGAAATGTATTTTAGTTGGTTATTTTAGATGTTTAAAAAAGCAACAACAACAACTTTTTAAGGAATACATGTGAATTGGAGATTTTTGATCAGTGGTAGGGCAGACACCGGGTTTGTCCCTCAGCTGGGGTGAGGGGCATAAACTTCCAAAACAAACTAAAAAGGTCAGACATACTTGGGTTAGTATGGTTGTAAACTTTTTCAAATATTAGAATAGAAGCTTTGAGTTCAAATAGCTCTTTGTGAACTTCTAGTCTATACTAGTATACACAGTTGTAGAGTAAGACTTATTCCAAGTCTTTTCAATGGAACTTTGATCGGTAATGGAAATGTTTTGTATCTTCATTGCTTAGCATGGTGCACTAGAAATGCGCACACATTTCAAGTTCTAGAACCGTGGCTTTCAAGTGCTAAGTATGTATGTATGTATGTATGTATGTATGTATGTATGTATGTATGTATAGGCCCACATAAAACTATGCGATGTACTCTTAATGTGTGTGTGCACGTGTGCAGATTTAATCAGACTTTTTTCCTCCTGTTTATCTTATAATTCTTGAACATTTCTCCTGACATTCTCTTTGGAAACCTAAGAATTTTAGAGACACTGACTCAGTATACTCCATTGTTACTTGGCTGGAAATTTAAGGCCCAGTATCATTATCTTGATCACAGAGCTTAGGTTAGTAGGCCTCTTGTATTTATTGTACTGAACCTCACTCTAAATTGTTTTGTTGTGAAAAGTTTGTGTTTTCAGAATAATTTCTCGAAAAATTGGTTGTTTAGAAAGTCAGTTGAGCCAGAGAGTAAAAATGAAATCCATGTCAGTTTTTAATTCTGTATTTCAAAATCTATAGTCTTATTTTCCAAGCACAGATTCTTTGTAGCCACCCAAACTTTGAATTAGATTTACTAGGATGTGTGGTAAGCTGTGATATGTAGCAGAGATGCTGTGTTGTATCCCATCAGTAGTTTTCCCAAAGCACAGCCGGAATTGAAATCACATATCATTACTTAATTTTTTTTAGTCATGTAATTTACATTCAGTTAGAGTAATGAAGTGATAAACCAATGATGTACTGTCTTTCTTATGTTGAATAAGGTAAGGTTTTTTTTCATGGTTTTAAAAGCTGCCTTACTGGGTTGGAAACACAATAGCTGAAAATAATGTTAAGTGTTTTCATTGGGATTCTACAAACAAAGCAAACATCTTAACAGATTCCAGTGAACAGAACTAACCTTCACCTTTGAACAGGACATTGGGGAGAGGACTGTTCTCTAGTCTAGAGGGTGTTTTGTTTTGTTTTGCTTGTCTTTTTGAGACAGGGTCTCCCTGTAGTCCCAGCTGTCCTGGAACTTACTGTGTAGATCAGGCTGGCCTTGAATTCACAGAGATCCGCCTGCCTCTCCCTCCTGAGTGCTGGGACTAAAGGTATCCACCACCAGGCCCAGCTAGTCTAGAGGTTTTAAACCTATATATACATTGAAGTGAAACAGCAACTTAAACAGAATTAATTTCTGTTCTCAACCCAAACCTTCAGAAACAAAAAATTAATAGTACAGCTGTTTGAAGAAGGAAGCATTTATTGTGTGTCTGTCTTAGCCAGATACTGGGGAGCAAGTAGTTATTATCCTTATGAAACATAGTACAATAGAAGAGGTAAAGAAGTAACTAAGTGTACGAATGAGTTCAGAAATACAAATTATAAGTATCCTAGAAAACAATATAGGATGATTAACATGAAAAATGTGAACATATTTTACATTTTGGATATGGAAAAAGTCCAGACAAGTAATTCAGGTTGGATGGTTCACTGAATCCTGACAACTCTGTAAACGGACTCCCAAAGCCCCAAACTAGACTTTTCTCCCGAATGTTTATCATGACACATATCTCATTCCCTGATTCATGCTTGCCTGTCTCTATCTCTGAACAGTGTGTATGTATTTTAGACTCTTTCCTTCGTTCTTTTGTTTTTGAGGAAGAAGGCAAGTCTGAGTCTCTGGCATCTTCCCTTCCCTAAAGGACATATTTTAGTTGCTGAGTAGAATAATTTCATAAATCCCATGTTTTATTAAATAACCTTCCATTTGTGATTTGAAACAGTCAACTATTTATAGACTTCTTGACTAAATGGATAAAAGCACACATGATAGTCATATCTTTATAAAATGCATAATAAGATTTAGTTTACCACTATATACAGCCCTATAGATTTGTAGGGTAAGTTACAAATCTGTTGAACATAAATTATGGAACATCTATCGAAACAGATTAGTATAGCAGGGTTTAATTTAGTATAATAGCTCACTAGGTTATTAGATAGTGTGTGTCTGAAATTTAAAAGCTGTCATAAAGTAATTCTTAGGCCAGTTCTAATAGATGAAAATGAAGTACAGAAGTGATGTTTGAGTGCAAGTGATAAACATACCAGAGCTACATTACTGTGATTTCCCTGTAGGGACTTAATTTTGGTTTTTCCCAAAACGAGGTATTTGCCAACTATTCTTTCATTTTTCATATTATGAAGTCAGTCTACTTCACTAAGCAAAATTAAATGTTAGTATTTTCTTTCAAAATCTTACTACCCTACCGCAAAACAATTTATATTTAGAATTATCCTTATTAATAATAAAAATAGTTGTGTGACCAGATGGAAGTAGTTTCAAAGACCATTTTCATTTTTGTGTTGACTATAAGATAATATGTTCCTTTTTGGCTACTGAAGATGTTTGAAAATTCAGTGACAAATTTCAGTTGTCATGTGCTGCATTTGGTGTTTCTCATATTTCTATTTCCTCATAGCGTCACAGTTAACTACAGTTTCTACTTAATATGCTTTCTTAAGTTAGTGTTCATAGTTCTCATAATAGACACAGGAGCCTTTTCTTTGGACGGGTTGGCTGCAATCTTGATTGAATATCAGGCCAAAGCTTCCCATATTTTAATGCTTTAATCATAAATATTTAGTATAAATTGTGCTTAGCACCTAAAAATTGGAAATCAGGTTGTGACATGTGGAATGCTCGATTCCACAGCTTTGATAAGATGGAAGTGGGAGCAGAATGAGGACTGGAAAGGTTCAGAGAAGAGAGACCATCTGCAAGACGGGGTATTTGAAGATTGATAGATAATCAGTGTACAGTCTTTGAAACCCTCATTAGGTCCCTCAATCAAGATTTATTATCTAATAATTGTAAATGAGGCCACTGGTGTTAATTACTTCCCATAAAGAAGTATCTGATTTTGTGCTGGAAGCATGGGCAGGTTTTAGTCAAGTAAATGTGCCAAAGATGCAATACTAATTTTTGGTTAGTCTCTTAAATAGTACTTGAGGATTCTGTGCTTATCTTTTCATATTTAATATCATGTTTTTGTATCTGTAAACCAGGTAAACTAGCAACTTAAAAGATGTGTATAAGAATTTAGAGAGAGTACATAAACCTACTTTAAGATGTAAAACTTATTTCTGTTTAAAATCTGAAGTAAATTAGGTTTTTTTTCCTCAAATTGTTTTGATATGTTTTAAAGCATTTTCTAGGGTAGCTTAAGCCAGCTTTTGTCATTCACGCTTTGATAGAATAGTACGTTTTAGATATTTTTTAATCTTTACTATTTTGGATAAATTTATTTGAATAGAATAATTTAGTGAGCTCCAGTCTCAATTTTAATAGGCTTTTACATTTGGAACAAAATTCTTTTAATTCCTTGTCTTTAAGCATACGAAATAGGAGTATGATTATTATTTCCTTAAAGGTACTAGATTGGGCACATAATTACATGTAAGGCTGCTAATGGCTTAAAGACATTTAAAGATAGGAATACTGTTAGATCAAGAATTTCAGTCTTTGGCAGAATGCATGAGCTCTGGTGGGGTGGGGGGCAAGGAAGGGGAGTGGGTCTAGACTTGATTGGAAATTTTGTTTGAAATGCACAAAGCTTCAATAAAAATTGGCTTCGAAAAAAAAAAAAATTCAGTCTATAATATTCCAAGGAGCAGTTTTGTTGCATTGGTGTTACAGGGGTGAGCTAAGCTGCCTTCTGATTTTGAGTATATTCTAGATTCTTTTAACCGAACCACTGATTATATTGAGATTTAACTGTATATTTTCAAATGAAGACAAAGGGCATTTAATATTAGTAGACAAGTACTCATATGCATGCAAATATGGTATGTTAATGCCAAATATGGTATGTTAATGCCTATATCAATGGACAAATTCTCAGACAAGCTGGTGGCTTATAGTCCTTATAAATCAAGCACCGTAGTGATCCTATATAACCTGATCATAAATTAGAAGTATAAGATGCAGAGCAGTTTGCCAAGAAGTTTTTTAGCATGGCTTCCAGGTGTCGTTCCTGTCTGCTTCTCCATCGTCCTTTCAGAATGTTATCTTTTTTATGCAGAGTTTTTAACAGAAGTATGGTAGCAGCCTTAAGTCACAGTTGTTTTTCTTTGTAGTAGGCATACTTGTGTAATTAGATACCATAAAACTCCTTTTCCCTTAGATTGCTACTTTTGAGAACTCAAGTTTATACTTGAGTATATTCTAAAAATGAGAATTTTTCTAAATGCAGAATAGTAACTTCCCTGCAAAGATCTTCACAGTCTTGCTGTATAATGAAAGCAGCACAGGACGGGAGCAGTGTAGACAGGAAGTTCATAGCACCTGAGAGAACATGATGCAGAAGTTGCAGAAGGGATGCACAATATGGCTAAAAGCACTGTGTCCAGAAAACTTAAACCTTTACTTCTTTCATTAGCATGTTAGCAGATAAACTGAATATGACTCCAGAAGAAGCTGAAAGATGGATTGTGAATTTGATTAGAAATGCAAGGTTGGACGCCAAGATTGATTCTAAACTAGTGAGTATTACATTAGTTATGGTTTATATTACATAACACTGATTATTTTATACTTCTGGGAAATTTAATTAAAAATGTTATTCTACAACAAAAAGTTTTGTAAAGCTGAACCTGGTGGTACAGGTCTATAATCTTAGCTATTTTGGGGACAGAGACAGGAGGATTGCAAGCTCGAGGCCGTAATGGGCATCCTAACAAGACCCTGTGTCAGAATGAAAAAGTAAAACCAGAACTGGAACTGTAAGTCTGTGATAAAAATGCTTATTATGTAAGTCCTAGGTCTAGTCCCCAATACTGTGTGCCTCCTGCCATTAAAAAAAAAAAAACAAAAAAAAACAAGTTTTCTTTTAATGTGTACAGTAGCACATCCTATCTATTTGTTCGCGTGCATGCGCGCGCGCGCGCGAGAGAGAGAGAGAGAGAGAGAGAGAGTGTGTGTGTGTGTGTGTGTGTGTGTGTGTGTGTGTGTGTTCGTGTTCTTTTTGAGACAGGTTCTTCCTGTAGCCCAGCTGTCCTGGAACTCACTATGTAGACCAGGCTGGCCTCGAACTCAGCCAGATGCCTACCTCTGCCTCCCAGGTACTGGGAATACAGGCATGTGCCACTATGCCCGGCTTTCTATTTGTTCTTCCTAGATAAACACTGTCATCTGCATAGTTTGGCAATCATATGGTATTATGTTATGCTCATGAGTTTACATCACAAGAATCTTTCCTTTCTGTTTTATTTTAGGGTCATGTGGTTATGGGTAACAATGCAGTTTCACCCTATCAGCAGGTGATTGAAAAGACCAAAAGTCTTTCTTTCAGAAGCCAAATGTTGGCCATGAATATTGAAAAGAAACTTAATCAGAATAGTAGGTCAGAGGTAAGAACCACACATTTTCTGTTCTGTCGGGGATTTAGCAACTAACTTTGAGAACATATCAATGTCATCTAATTTTGCATTTCTAAGATCAAACATTTTGTTTAAGACATTACTCATTTTATCTTAGATGTATTATATGCACTAGTCAAAGAAACAAAAAAAAATTATGTTCCTAATTATAACTCTTATTTGTATGTGACTCCTTTAACGACCTTCCTCAGGGCTTTCAGCCCATCATTCTGATACTGGCAGATGATAGCTTGCATCTGTAATCCTCATTCAGGTGCTTGAAATGTATGTTGTTTCTAAATCTTAAGAAATAGTTGTGGGGAGGCTAGAGAGACTGCTCAGTGGTTAAGAGCTCTGACTGTTCTTACAGAGAACCTGGGGCTAACAGCCACCCATAACTCCACTTCCAGGGGAATCCAGTGCCTTCTTCCTCCGAGGGTATTGCACAACATTGGTGTACTTACATACATACAGGCAGTACACTCATACACATAAAAAGTAAAAATAAATTAAGGAAATAGTTGTGTTAAAAACTGTTAGTTCCAACCATTTTTTTCACTTTGAAAATAGTCTTGATATGGTAACATTGTGCCAAGCAAGTTTTGGGAGGAATTATTTTTGTGACTTTCCTTCCAGGTTAAAAATGTTTCTGACTTGCTCGCATCTTCTTTTTATGGCCTTGATTGTGAGGAAGGTACACAGAATACAGAATTTTTAGTATGTAGCCCGAAGTGGGGGCCTACCCTGACATGGCCCATGGGCTGTCTGGGCTCAGGCCTGACTAAACTGGATCTGTTCACCTATCTTGAATAAGGACCAAAGACACCAAAACAAAAATAGCTTTGGCTTGATGTTCTTTCTTCTCTTAAGTCGTTAAGCATTTTGAAATATGCTCCAAAGAAATGCAATAGGACTTTTTGTCACAGAACTTAAGGAATTACAAAACAACCCCCTTTTCTGCCACTCCCCACCTCCCGCACAGAAATACTGCAAGAGTATAAAACGAGACATTTTGTAGAATGCCTGAGAAACTATGCCTTTTCTCTTGTTTCAGGACGTATATATTACAAGTATTCTGGTTAAATATTGAAAAGTTATATGCTGTAGTTTCGCATTTTATCTTTGTAATTTACAGAAATTGCAGAAATAAAGTTGGTTCATTTTGCATCTCAAAAAATGTGGCTCTTATTTATCCTCATGCATTTTTACAAATTTAAATTTTTATCTTTCATCTTATGTTCATGATTAACTATCCAAAAATATTTCCCCTTTTGGTGGAGATCCCTCATCTTAGATGTTGAAGGAACTTTTAATTGGGAAATCCCAATCATCCCTAATTCACTTTCCACATTGTGATGGTGTATATCTGAGAGTAGAAAGTTGTCAGTGAATTACTGTGTATTATAGAAGGACTCCATTGAATTGAGGCTTTAACTGTGGGTTAAATTAGTGTTAGGATTGCATTTTCCAACCAAGTTTAGAAATGCTGAGCTGGAAATTCCTTTACATGATAGTGTTGTGCCCCTCCCCCTGTTGATTTTTCCTGCTTGCTTCAGAATGAGTTTGTGGTGATCATTGTTCTCAGTTGGTGATTCTCCACTGTTAACTTTATCACTGTTCAAAGCCATATTGAATGATACTGTTGTGTCTCTTATCCCTCTGTTAGCATTTTCAGAAAGTGCTTTCATCCTGACAAATGCTCTCTCTGTATTTTAGGCTCCAAACTGGGCAACCCAGGATTCTGGCTTCTATTAAAGAATTGTGAAGAAAAGAAGAAAAAGAGAAAGCAACCATTATGTAAAGGGTGACATACACTTTAGAAGCAATTCACATTTGGTATAAATTTTGGACAATTTGAATAAAATTGGCTATGATTCATTTTTATCTTGTGAATGTCTTGTGTTTACAAGTGTAAAGTGTATTTTACTGACTTATACTTTGGAATAATTCTATATTCTAATACGAAGGAACAAAAATAACACTGACAGGCCCTCTTTGCTAAACCCAGTTTTCCCCAACTATTTCTTAATGTAACTATAGTATAATACAGAAACCAGGGTATTGACATTGGTAGAATGTGCATAGTTTTGTTTTGTTTTTTTTTCCAGATAAATGTAGACTTGTGTAACTCTCTGCAGTCAAGGTAGAGAACCATCATGAGAGCACATTTTGTTGTTAAGTATGAACACGCCAAACAAACCTGATGACTTCTAACACCTGGGTCTCCGTCTCCTAGAGTTTCACAAAATGAATTACCTGACCACATTGGCAGGTTCTATGTCTGCAGTTTTATAGATCAAAAATGCCCAGATGAAAACACTGTATCTTTGTTAAACATAAAATGAACAAATTGTACTTTTTGTTGATTTACCATATTGTTTAACTGCGCATCTAGTGAAAGATAATTTGGTTGTTTCCAATTTGGTGTTGTTGTAAGTAATATTCTTTTATTTCTTCTTTGGGGAGATGGGGTCTCCATGTAGCCCCAGCTGGCCTGGAACTTGCTATGTAGACCAGGCAGGCCTTGAACTCACAGAGATCTGCCTTTGCCTATATTCTTTTATTGCTTACATGACTCTTTAATCACTACAGTTACAGAGGGTAGATAGTGTACGTTGAATTTTATAAATGGTTACAAGTGTGTAACCTATTTTGATAGTTTCCATTTCTCCTCATGCCAATGGTACAAAGATAAAAGATGCATTCCCTTTTTGTTTTCTCATTTGTGAGGCTACCTTCAACACTCGGTTGCTGCATGCCCACTACTGTAATTAATTTGCATGTCGATGACTTAAAGGCACAGAGAACTCCCAAGATCAAGGGATACACAGAGTTTCCTGAGCTCCAGGCCTGCTAGACTAAAGGGAGACCAAAAAAAAAAAAAAGTAAGATATTAAATATTTTTGTCCTTTGGGCCTTATGTTCAATTGTCATTCAGCACAAAACATACTTGTGTTTAAGTGAATTTTTTTTTGGTCTTTTCGAGACTGGGGCTACAGGGAGACCCTGTAGCCCCAGCTGTCCTGGAACTCACTCTGTAGACCAGGCTGGCCTTGAACTCACAAAGATCCACCTGCCTCTGCCTCCCAAGTGCTAGGATTAAAGGCGTGCACCACCACGCCCGGCTTAAGTGAATGTTTATGGCTATATTGTAACAAAATTTTCTTTTTAAAAACACCCAAGTGCCAGAATTGAGGTTTCTGACTTCTAACTTGAGTTGAAAGGAGTTGAAACAATGCCAGGCACAGGCCTGGAAAATGGTGCCAGGTTCACAGGGAAAGTACCAGAAAATGGAACCAGCAGCAAGAGAGAAATGGATCCTTATGGGCTGGAGAGATGGCCTAGCGGTTGGGAGCACCGACCGCTCTTGCAGAGGACCCACGTTCGATCCCCAGCACCCACATGGCGGCCGAGAGCCGGCTGAAACTCCAATTCCAGGAGAACTCCAGTTCCAGGGGAATCCGACGCCCTCTTACGACCTCCGCGGCATTGCACAACACGGGCGCACAGACTTGCATGCAGGCAGTGCATTCATACACATACAGAAATAAATAAAATTAATTAAAAAAAATTTTTTTAAAGAAATGGATCCTTATGTCTAAGAGTTAATTCCATGTATGAAAAGTCCCGATCAATTAGAAAGCCAGATTTCATTACAAAGCTAAGTAGAACTGCGTACATTCTGGTTTTAATCTACAGTTCATCCAACTACATTGATAATTAAGATTTCTTAAAAATTACCCAGACTAGCAATTATTTGGGAGGAGTTGGAGGAGAGGGAAGGGTAGAAATGATGTAAATAGAACGTTAATATATGAAATTCTAAAATCAAAATTAAAAATTTAAGTTTATGTGTATCTCTGTAGATGTGTGTACGGTTGAGTGCAGATGCTTACAGAAGGCTAGGAGAGGGTGTCAGATTCCCCAGAGCCAGCATGGCTGTCAGCTACCTGGCTTGGGTGCTAGAAATTAAACTCAGGTCCCCAGGAAGCACTTTTAACTGCTGAGCCATCTCTCTAGTCCCTGAAGTCCTCTTATTCAGGAAACTTACTCACTTTCAAAATTTTATTAGCTTTTGTCTCTTAGAGTAACAGTATATTGATAAATAAATAATAAGATTTTAAAAAATTATAAGAATAGTTCATCAAAAATCCCCTAAGTGGATCAGTAAAAACTCAAGGGAGAGAGTATGAAATTACCATTAAACATTTTTTAATGTGTTGGGTATTTTCACGTCCTCTTAGTCTCTAAATAACCCTAAGGAAAATGGAAATAACATTGGAATGACTCATGTAAGGCTAGGAATATTGAAACTTCCTCAGTAGCATTTACATGTGAGTGTAGGCTAGAAATATTGACACTTCCTCAGTAGTATTTACATGTGAGTGTAGGCTAGAGATATTGACACTTCCTCAGTAGTATTTACATGTGAGCGTAGGCTAGAGATATTGACACTTCCTCAGTAGTATTTACATGTGAGTGTAGGCTAGAAATATTGACACTTCCTCAGTAGTATTTACATGTGAGTATAGGCTAGAAATATTGACACTTCCTCAGTAGTATTTACATGTGAGTGTAGGCTAGAAATACAGAAACTTCCTCAGTAGTATTTACATGTGATTGTTGGTCTTCCTTGAGTCTACTACATGGTCAGTGAAGAACGTCAGGCTTTATCACAGTTGGACCATGTTCCATCTCATCCATCTTGCCACTTTATTATTCTTAGTCTATCTGCAGAAGGTTAATACGTTCTAGTTGTGAGGAGGTTGGTCTTCAGAACAAGTCAGGCACAGCTGTTCTCCAATAAGAGCAAAGGGTGTTCTATTTTAAATTCTAGCGCCATAATAACTGGCTGCCAGTTCTTCATTTTTCATGTATTACTACCCTTTGAACTTGAGAGATGATGCCACTACTACTATCAATTGAAACAACTACATAATTAATGGCTTATTTTGATATTTCCAGCATTTATTTATTATTCACTTGTGTTCTTGGGAATTTGATAATTTCTTGATTGTGGTTTTAACCATAAACCTAGATAACAGATAAACTCTTAAACTAAGCTAAAATAAATACTGATCTTCTTGTTTGTTCTCTCCATTTTCTCATTCAGTAAAAAGTCATTGCTGTGTATGCACTAGCAGCTTTTGCAGGCTACATTGCAGGCTATACATCAAAGAACTACATGCTTGTGTATTTTATATTTTTCTATACATTTCACACGTGTAAATGTGTGTGTACTATGTATATTCCTTTTTGGGCATGTATTCAAAGAACTCAGCATTACTCCTCTCAGCTCCTCTGCTGATATGGCCTTAGTATCTGAAGAATTATATTTTCTTCTACACTCCTGAAAAGTATCATGGTGGTTGTGTTAATAATATCTTTGTTTATATGTATGGGTTTATCTCGTGTTCAACCTGTAGGAGGAATGCTTGGTATTGTGCAGCTTTATTCAACAGACAGACGTGGATTCAGCTGTAGTTGATTGCATTATTTCCATTTCGTAACTACCATGAAAAAAGCAATATACATGACTGACTTTTTCTTTTTCTTTTTTTTTTTTTTGAGACAGGGTCTCCCTATAGTCGAGCTGTCCTGGAACTCTGCGTATACCAGGCTGGCCTGGAACTCACAGTGAACCACCTGCCTCTGCCTCCCAAGTGCTGGAATTAAAGGTGTGCACTACCCACCCCCGGCATGACTTTCTTAAGAGGGTTTCATTCAACCTTTCTAGGTTTTTCCTTTAGCTTGGTGATCTTGGTGGTGGTCTTGGTGGTGTTTTCTCCCCCTGCATTACTTGCAGCAGAATGCTGTTATTTTTCTTTACAGTGTTATTGTAGAAAATTTGACATTTATTTGTAACTTAAAGCCTTAAAATTATTATCTCTGCCCCATCCAAATACACACATTATTTTATTGGAATAGTTTTCCTCCTCATTGTTTTGATCCACTTTCCATCCTTATTGTAACCTCAGAAATGACATGCTTTTGCCAGGTTTCCTTTGTGTGTTTTTTTTTTTTTTAATTACCCTTTCAGTCAATATAATGTGTGACAATGCAAATTTTGGTTACAATGATTGGTATCCACCTTGTCTATCAATTTAGAAAATCGCTTTTGTGTGCTATCTCGTTGTGCTAGAAAGATGCTTTTGTAGATGTTCTTTTCCGTAAGCTTCTTGAGTTCATTTTCCTGAGTTGTCCAGAAAAAAATGTCTTTTGGGGTGGGGGGAGTGTATGTATGCTGCATGTGTACTACGTATCCTGTTTTAATTAATTTCTTTGGATGTGTTTGTTACTTATCTTGTCACCTGGTTGCTAGTAAAATCCATTGAATTTCTCATTTCAGTAACTTTTTTTTTCATCTTTCATAATATATTTTAAAAATATTTATTGCCGGCCGTGGTGAATCCCAGTACTCTTGAGGCAGAGGCAGGTAGATCTTTGAGTTCAAAGCCAGCCTGATCTACATAGTGAGTTCCAGGACAGCTGGAGCTACAAGGAGACCCTGTCTCAAAAAGACCAAAATAATAAATAAATAAATAAATAACTTTACACAGATTAAAGTAACTACTCAGTTGCTGAGTCTGAAACTATACATCTCAATGTCTGTTTGGTTATTATAGCTGTTCTGAGTCAGTTACATCATTATGTTCCTATCCACCACAAAAAAAATTGAAACTAGTAAAGCTATTAACTTTGTATTAATCTAGCTGAGATGTTTTTGTGTGTTCACTACAATAAAGTGATTTTAAAAAAACTTATTTTAAATAAGTCTGGTCTTTAAACTTATTCTACATTTTGTGTATTGAGTCTCCTTTGCTACCTACCGTCTTTGCCCAAGCTAACAGCCATTACTTTTGTTCATAAATACAGCAGCAGCCTTGTTGGCTCCATTGTTAACAGCTCTTACTGTCTGACATCATCTTGCTGTGTCACCCTCATTTTATACCAGCCTCAAGCCCCACTACCCTTCCTACAAGTCAGTGATTTCAAACTTTTTTGATGACTGTAGATTGAAAGCGTTTATATCATCCACATTGGTTATATGTGTGTGTGTCTGTACTCTTTACATACTGGTGATTGTGCTGTTCCTAATGACTTTGTAGACTGCTAATTGGTATCAGTCCAGCTTACAGAACTGTTGCTTTGTCTCCAAGCTGGACCGCTGGGAAAAAACTGTCCCTCTGCAGCCCTCGTTAGTCATGCACACACTCTGTCTACTTTGCATTTTACTTATCTTTTAGAACTCAAAGAAAAGGAAAATTGTCCTTCCTCCAAAGATGTTACAGTTGTCTAATGTATTATTTATCTCACTTGAAATTAAACTTATTATTTAATGCCTATTCTAGAACACTTTCATTTATGAATATCTGTCATGTTCACTACAGAATCCTTAATGTCTGTCTGCAGTCAACTGTTAAATCAACGAATAACGTTCAGAATGATTTGTTAGAAAAAATGTTGATTTGAAGGTATAAGACTGAAAAGAACTTGTCAGAAAACTTTGGTCTCTTTGTCACTACTGTCATGTAATCTAATGACCTGGTTATTACTTTGAGTGCATATAATAAATAAATGGCTGAACATGGTGATATAGACCTGTAATCTCAGCTATTTATGAAGCTGAGGCAGGAAGATTGAGAGTTCAAGGCCTACTGGGCTTCAGAGTGAGTTCAAGACCAGGCTTGAATTGTACCGAAAGGGCAGTGTGAGATTCTATATAAAAATAAGTATGTTTTTAAAAAGGCTAGGGCTGTAACTTGGTGGGATCCTTGCCTAGCACATGCAAAGCCCCAAATTCAATCCCCCAGCATTGCCAAGTCAGTCAATCTAAAAACAAGCCCATCAGAGCCCTACCACTAGACACCTTAAACGCATAGAGTTATTGTATGTGATAAACTACTTAGACTTTTGAAATGTTGTTAGGTACTTTTTTTAGTGGCTAGTCATTTAGGGATTTGTTTCATGATAGTGAAGTTTATGAAAATTTTCAGAACTTAACTTTATATTGGTCTTTGTGTTGGTAATATTGGAAATGAAAGTGGAGGGAAGCAAATGCACTGATTTTCCCAGAGTTTTCTTTCCTCTCAAATTCCCAGTGGTCAGTGAAGTAACTGAACAGTGTATACAACTCTTGACTTTTCAAATTTATAATACTGTAGACATGTTTGTTGGTCTCCTGGTGATCCCCAAATGTGAGCACTCTTTTCCTTCCCAACAGATGAGAGCAAAGGAAAATGGTAGTGCTGTCCTTAGATTTCCTCCTGTACCTTGAAAAGGCCACTGGAAGAAGACCCTCTTGCCTCCTCTGCCACTTGCTAACACGGGAGCCATTGAGAACCTAACTCAAGTTCAGTGGTAAAAGCCAGTAGTAAATCACTGAACAGTAAGAAAAATAGTCAAGGTCAGGGCCAAACTATCTGTTACAGTGAAATATTTTAAGCTTCCAGTGAAGCTTTAATTAGACTCTTAAAAATAGACCGCTATTTTATGTTTCCCATGCATAATTTACTCCCATGCATTTTTAATTCTGAGATCAAGGATCCTCTAGAAAAGCTTTAACTTCCTGGAGAGGTAGCACAAACACTGTTCTGTTTTGCTAATTTTTTTATCTCCTGTATTTAATAAACTGTTTTAACTGTTAATGCATCTCCTATTTGTGTTCTATAACCATGACTCTCATGCTGCCTTCCATTTAATCTGGTGAGTCTGAGAACAATGCCATATTGACTCCTGTTATTAAATGTTGTGAAGATAATGAAGAAAGAGGTGGGAACAATATTCTTTGAAGATGACATTTTGAACAACAACAGCCTCTCGATTTAGGCATCATTCCAGGTAAATTAGCTAGTCTTGTGTATATATTGAATATCTGTTTAGGGATTGCATGTTGATTGGTTCAAGTACTCTATCATATCTATACCTTAAAGCCTATCAAGTCAAACTTGTGTCTGCAAATGTCCTAAGCTATGGTTCTATCCATTGGAGTGTCACACCCTTGAAGAAAACTGACTTTCCTTCTCCCAGCAGCAATCAGTGACAAATAGTTGGTCAGCTAGAGCCAGGGCTTCTTACCATGTCCACACTTCTTTGCCAGGATTTTTGTCTGGCTTGTACTCAGATGGGTCATATGCATGTTCTCACCATTGCTGTGAGTTCATGAGTATCTGCTTAGCCATCTGGAAAAGTGTTTCCTTTTGGTCACTCATCACCTCTGGCTCTTAAAAGAGGGATCTTTCTGAGCTCTCTTCAATGGTGTTCCCAGAGCCTTGAGACAGAGGTTTGATACAGGTTTCTTATTCAGGGCTAATTTTTTGTGGACATTTTTAATGTTGCCTCTACATTGCTCCATTGACACAGGAACCACAATTTGCTTGTAGATAATTGGTTGACATTTTATTCACTGTCCACAGGTAATGTTTGGAAATATTAAAGCAGCCTGTCAGGGAAGAAAGTACTATGATTCTCTAGTTTTCATGTCATTTTAAACACAGTGGTCCACAGAAAGAAAGCACATGGTTAACTGTCTTTTTTAGTTGCCTAATCAGGTCAGGGCTGTTGGTTCATCTCTGAATAAGTCTTTTCCTCTCCTACCACAGGCTTGCAAAAGCCAGCTGTCCCTAAGTGCTTGTCAGTGGAGACCTGAAAAGAGTGTGACTAGATCAGCTTAAAATCGCTACAGGTTTTTTTGTTTTGTTTTGTTTTGTTTTGTTTTTTAAAGAAAGCTTAGGGGGCTGGAGAGGTGGCCCAGTGGTTAAGAGCACTGACTGCTCTTGGCAGAGGACCCAGGTTCGATTCCCACATGACATCTGTAACTCCACTGACATTGCATGATATGGGTGCACTTACACGCAGGCAGTGCATTCATACACATAAAAAATAAAAATATTTTTAAAAAAGAAAGGTTCGGGGCTGGAGAGATGGTTCACCAGTTAAGAGCACCGACTGCTCTTGCAGAGGACCGGGTTCGATTCCCAGCACCCACATGGCTAAGAACCATCTTAAGCCAGGCATGGTGGCGCATGCCTTTAATCCCAGCACTTGGGATGCAGAGGTGGGTAGATCTCTGTGAGGTCAAGGCCAGCCTGGTCTACAGAGTGAGTTCCAGGCCAGCTGGTACTAAAGGAAGACCCTAAAAAAAAAAAAAAAAAAAAAAGCTCTAATCATGAGTCATTTAATAGCTGACCAGTAGCTTTATCTTTGTGTAGTCAGATAAGCACATTGTGTCCTGTGGGGTGCTGTCAGGATGTTATGTATGTATGTGTCATGGTGGTGGTGGTGGTGGACGTGTGTGTGCTACAGGAGTGTGGTCAGATAACTTATGAAAGTGAATTCACTCTTTCCTCTGGGTCGGAAGGATCAAACTCAGTTCATCTGCATGGTGGCAAAAACCTTTAAGCCTCTGAACCATCTTCCTGCACCACTATTGGAACTTTCATTCCAATAAAACAAGCCCATTTCTGCTAATAAGGCAACACACCCTAGAAAGATAGTAGAATGTGAATAATGTCACTGAATCAAATTTCTCAAGAGTTCTGCCTATTATGTCTCATGTTTTAAGGGATGGCACTGGAAGATGTTTAGTGTCCACGAATAACTCTTTTACTATGATTTGTCCTAATTCTTTAGGGATTTGTAGCACTCACATGAGATTTCACTAGCCATCAATAATGCTTATTTGCTATATAGTTTAACTTACATGTAACATTCACCTATAATGTACTATTTAAGATACATTTATTTCAAAACAACCTTGTAATGTTTATGGGTCATTGTTCTTCAGAGTTTCCCAGTTAGTCACTGGCAGTCTCTGGCCACTGCTGAGCTAAGGAATGCTGGGAAAAACAGTTGATCATAAAGGCAAAAATTAAAAGTCTCAACATTTTTTGATAAAAGATAAAACAAGCTTATGTGTAATATTAATCATCACTAAAATAAAATAGCAAATAGCAAAATGTCCTTTGTGGAACACTTGAGGAAAAATTTAAATCACTAAATAACACTGGTATGCCTGAATATTTGAATAGACAACAAATAAACAGTACTTTTTTTCAGTCAAATTATTCTAAGAACAATCTTCACCATAGGAATGCCACTGGAACAAGAAATGTAACACAAGATGCACAGGAGACTGAGGTTTGTGTGCTTGAGACTTGTAGTCTACTATAATGACTAAATTGTAGACAAGCTTAAGTAGAGTGTGTGTGTGTTCTAAAAGAATTACTCAATGGTTTTTGTTTTTTTGGTTCTGTATTCTAGGAGTGAACAAACTCCTTTTGTTTTTTGTTTGCTTGTTTTGAAACATTCAGGCTTCATGTTTATAAAATAATATCTGAAGTTTTTAAGGTTACCTATATTCAAATAATGCATTTCTTCTAAATAAAAATTCCAGACATAATGGTATAGAACAGTATTCAATGTTTACGTATTTAGATTGGTTTGGCTTCTAATTTTAAACCATTAGGTTTTTAAATAAAAACTTGAGGTTAAAAGGTTATTATTAAACTAAATAGCAGGTGAAGGCTATATAAGAACATGAGTTTATTAACTTGCTTTTGATTTTAACTCCAGAATATTCTGAGTTCTTACATATAATTGGACAAAAAACAAATGGCTGTGTATTTTGTCATTTGTTCTTCCAGATCCTGCAGTGACACTCATGATACCAATGAAATCAGAAGCCTGTTTTCTCTGTTCTGATTATCACATAAGAAAACTGTCCACACTTGTTGGTTCCTTTTGCTTGAATAATGTTTGTTATACCTATTAATGAGTCTGTGATAGTAGAGACTTGGAATTCAGAAGAATGAGCTTTTGCTGTAAAATCAAAAACCATGTTCTTTGTCAACCCAATTGCTGTTACCAGAAAAATATTTGAGTAATAAGTTGATTAAAAGTATATTTTTATATCATAATTTTTCTTGTCCTATTGTAGCTTTTCCCTGAGTGCAACATTAAAACTTAAAAAGAATAGTATTAAAAATATCATTACTAGCTGGGTGTAGTGGTACACAACGCCATCCCAGCATTCAGGAAACTGAGGCAAGAGGAGTAGGAGACCTAGGTGGCCTGGGCTGCATCGCAAGTTTGGTCCATTTAAAACCCCATCCTACAGCCAAACCCATGTATCATCACTATAAGAATGAGTGTACATCCACCCCCAACACCCCAGTGGTAGATCAGAGATGAGAGTGTTGTGCAAGAAACAAAGTACTGTTATGCAATAATTAAAGAATTTTTAAACTGAAGATTAAATTGGAATGTTGTTATAAACGTGAGGCAATGGCCAACATTTTTCTTTGTATTGAAAGAAAATGCATTTCTAAAAATACCCTTGTTGTGAAGTGATTCCATTTACAGATGAGCTTTTGCGTCTGAATCACTGTCATAAATGTTCTGTGGTTTGATCTTTTACCCTTAATAAGTTACCTATCAACATGCAGAATTATGGCCCCAGCAGTGACTCCAGCCGCTCCTGTGTCTCATGGAAAGGGCAGCGCAGGACAAAAACATCCTGCTGGGGAGAGTCAGGTTCCTTTGTGTGTGAATTTAAGGAAATATTAAAGTTAGTTTATTTATTTATTTATTTATTTATTTATTTATTTATTTAGTCTTTTTGAGACAGGGTCTCCCTTTAGCCCCAGCTGGGCTGGAGCTTGTTATGTAGACCAGGCTGGCCTTGAACTCACAGAAATCTGCCTGCCTCTGCCTCCCGAGTGCTGGGATTAAAGGTGTGCGCCACCCTGCCTGGCCTAAAACAGAAGATTCTTAGCCGCCACGTGGGTGCTGGGAATGGAATCTGGGTCCTCTGTAAGAACAGTCAGTACTCTTAACCGCTGAGCCATCTCTCCAGCCGAAGTCTATATTTTTAAACTCAAATTAAACCGGGCGTAGTGGCGCTCGCCTTTAATCCTAGCGCTTGGGAGGCAGAGGGAGGCGGATCTTTGTGAGTTCAAGGCCAACCTGGTCTACAGAGCGAGTTCCAGGACAGCTGGGGCTACAGGGAGACCCTGTCTCAAAAAGACCAATAAATAAATAAATAAATAAATAAATAAATAAATAAATAAATAAATAAAAACTAAGGGAGCTATGTGAGTCTTTCTAATGTTAACCAAATTAAAGAATCACCTTAGTGGGAAAATAAGTCTTCCTCTCTTCTCTGTGTTTCAACTTTTCCAGAAGTCAGAATTAAGTAAGATTGAGAATGTTGCCTATTCTTTTAGGTGTAGTTCCTGACACAATGTGCAGTCATGTGGGGCTGGAAGCAGTTAAGAACACTGACTGCTCTTGCAGAAGACCTGGGTGCAATTCCCAGCACCCACATAACAGCTAACAACTGTCCATAGCTCCAGTTCCAGGGGCATTTGATGTTCTCTTCTGACCTCCACAGGAATTTCACAACACGGGTGTACTTACATACATGTAACAATACACTTGTAAACAGAATAATTGAAAGTAAATAAATTAAATGAATTAAATGTTCAATAATGCAAAAATGATTATTATAGCCTCGGTGTATTGATTTTGTTTTGCCTACCTGTCATGGATGTTAAAAAGCAAAAAAAAAAAACAAACAAAAAAAAAGAACCTTCCTTTTTCTAGTTGGCCCCTCCCCATTCCGCTCCATCCTCGTTTCTCACTGCTCACTCTGTCCACCGCACAGCCACACTTTGCTATATCCTCTAAAGAGTCATAAGCACCATTTTTTTTCTTTTTCTTTAAAAAAAATTTTTTTTTTTTTACTTTTGTATGTGTATGAATATACTGTCTGCATGCAGGTCTGTGCACCCGTGTCGTGCAATGCAGCGGAGGTCAGAAGAGGGTCTCGGATTGCCCTGGAACTGGAGTTCTCCTGGATTTGGAGTTACAGACGGTTCTCAGCCGCCATGTGGGTGCTGGGGATCGAACCCGGGTTCTCTGCAAGAGCAGTCGGCGCTCCCAACCGCTAGGCTATCTCTCCAGACCCTTGTTTTTGTTTTTCAACAATAACCTAGTGATTAAGAACTAGATTTGTCCTTGGGGAAGTTAGTTAAGCTCTAAAAACTATTATTCATACAGTGCTTGCTCTAAGTGCCTAGTAGCCAACACCCAGTCTCCCATCTCCTCTCTTCCAGTTCCCAGTTTCTCCTTCCTACTCCTCTACTCCTGCTCCTCAGGGGGAAAGCTGAATGAGATGCAGTTTTCATTGTGATAAAACTGCCTCCTTGCCACCAATCAAACCGCACTCACCTCCCCAGCTAATTCAAATGCCCTGTTTTTCTTCATAGTAAAGCTCTGTATCTATTGGCTTGAATTACAAAAGGGTAATTTAAAAATAAAATAATCTATTTTAAATTGGTAAATAGAGCAATGCAAAAACCACTATTATTACCATTCACTTCACAGAGAAGCAAACAAAACAGTCTTGCTCAAGGTCATGAACTCAGATAGTTGGATTCCAGGACCTATGCTCCTAAACAGATTACTATATTGCCCATTCTAGAAATACTTTGAACAATTAGTAACAGGTGTCCCTTATACTGGAATTTTCTGGGTACTTAAAAAACAATTTCTGGAAATCTACCTTTAAAGAGGAAAAAACAAAACAGTACTAAATCTGACAAAAACTCTTAACAATGGCCTTTCTTCTGTCATCACACCCCTCCCCCCACCATATACCATAGCCAGTAAGGTTTACTCATCCATTGACTGGAAAAGAAAGAAAAAAAAAAGAAAGAAAGAAACAGAATGTGCAAGGTTGGGGGTGTTGGGGAATATAACTGCTCTTGCAGAGGACCAAGGTTTGATTCTAGCACCCATGTGGCAGCTATCAACCATTCATAACAATAGCTCCAAGGGAATCCGGTGCCCTCCCCTGACCTCTGTAGTGTGGGTACTGCACAACATGTGTATACTTGCACACATGCAGGCAATACACTCGTACACATAAAAATAAAATTTTAAATGTATTACAAACCAATAAAAAAATTAGTCAAAACATTCAAAAACCCAAATATTTATTAGAGCAAGTATTAGCTGAGCAACAGAAAATTCATAGCAGCTAAAAGATAAAGTAATGCTTTCTACATCTAAGGAAATTAAACTACCATTAGGCTGTACAGAGAACATTTATCAAGTTAATAAATGGATTTTTAAAAAGTAGATTACTTTTTAAGTTTAAAAAAGTATAACTGAAAGAAAAAAACTCCCTAAAAACTAGACATTTATCAGGAAGAAAACCAAAAACACATTTATTTGCCCCCTTATTCTTTTCTTGGCACCTACCACATGAGCTAGAATGCAATGGGTACTCAATAAATATTTATTTACCGACTCTAAGCCTAGTGGTTAAGTACATGAGCTGGAAGTCTGACAGATGTGTGCTAATATCCTGCCTCATCCTGGCAGATACATAAGAAGACTTTCATTAAAGGCAATATGAGCACATTTATTTTACCTAAGTCATAAGTCAGTATTGCATAAAACTTGTATTTCTAAAGTGAAATCTGTTCTCAAAAGTGAGATTACCATCAAAGAAAATAGTGAGAAAGTTTTGCTTTAGGCTTTGAAGGCACCTCATAAAGAAGAACCTCAGAGTTTGGATCATGTTACACAAACACTTATTTGTGCAGAACCCACACTTTAATGGGGATAATACTTTGAGATTATATAAACCCTAGATATTTGTTTAAATTTAGTCCTAGTCACTGATGGTCAAAGACTAAATTTAATAAAAAGTGGAATTAAGTATCAAAAGCTTTGTTATAAATGTTTGTGTACTTTGACTCATCAATTCCACTTTTGAAAATCTATCTTAAAGTCCAGAGAAATTCACTGACTTTCTTGAAACAATTACAAAAACAAAAAGGACAGCCTAATGCCCAGTAATAGACAGTCTATGGTACTATTATAGTACATAAACACCATTCAGTATAATTATGAGTTCTGACAAAGAAACTTGTCAAAGTTAGAATATAATAGAAATTATGCTGTATTCATTCAACTCCATAATTTAAAATTATGTCTTTACAATTAAGGACTCATTAACAGTAAAAAGACAAATTCTTCAACAAGAAGAGCAGAAACAAAATAACAGACTATGCTGGAGTGCCAGCACAGGCCCACGGTTTCCAGGTACTCAGGAGCTGAGAAAGAAGGATTGTGTTTAAAATGTATTAGAGAAATAAAAAACAAACTGGAGTTTATGGGCTGGAGAGGTGGCTCAGTGGTTAAGACCACAGGCTGCTCTTGTAGAGTATCCACATGATGGAAAACAACCATTTATAACTCCAGTTCCAGAGGTTCTGACAACCTCTTCTGGCCTACACAGGCACTGCACAACATGGGTGCACTTACATACATGCAGGCAATACTCTTATGGACATAAAATAAAAATGATATATAAAATATTTTAAACATTCTAATTCATTAATAGATAAGAAAAAAGCCATGTTGTGTAACCCATTATAAAAACAAATGATAATAATAACAGTACAATTCTGAATCAAATTACATAGCACCAAAACAGGAAAAGTAAAAACTGTCAAGATATATGAGAAATATTTAGGAATATAATGCAGGCAGGAATTTTTAATATACCACTCTAAAATCTACATATAGCAAATAGAAAAAGAACACAGGAGTTTGAACAATCCCTTACATGTCTACTCTAAAACACTTGGATTCATAGAGAAAATAGAATTTTGGTTTACAGGGGCTGAGGAGAAACGGGTTATGATGACCAAAATGTATAAATGTTCTGTGAGACAGGATGAAGTTCTGGTGATTTACAGTACAATACTGTGGCAAGAGCTATTTAATATATTGCACACATACTTGAAAACTGCTAAGAGTCTATTCTCACCACTGTTCCCAAACTATATAAAGGAGTAGACATATTAATTAGCTTGATTGTGATTATCATTTTATAACATTTACATGGTAACATGTTGGGGCTGGGTATGAAGCTCTATTGTTAAGGTACTTGCCTAGAATACTAGCTTCTCTCCCCAGTACTCCATAACTCTATGGGGTCATAAATGGGGGCAGGAGGATCAGAAGTTCAAGGTCAACCTTGGCTACCACTACATAGTTCTCTTTTGTAAAAAAAAAATGACATGTACATTTTAAATGCCTTCAGTTATGCCTCAAAGAAAGATAAATGCAAAGCAATTAAGTTACCTATATAAATAGTTGATACCATTTTTAAAACATCCTAGTCAAATTAACATTCTAGCCTTTATAGGACAAAAGAAAATATAAATTCATTTTGCAAAAATAATTTATGCCAGGATAATTCTACATTACAAAGTAATAGGAATAAATTAATAAAAATATAACTAAAAAACAAATGCCATTGTGTCACAGTATGGGTTGTAGTCAGACTTTTGATGAAAGAGACAAATCCATAACAATGGAAAAATGAATAAAAGTAAATGAACTAACATTTGATATAATATTTTCTTCTCTATCAAACTATACAGTACTAGAGTTTGTCAGGAAAAACAAATGCTCTTTCAGTCTTTTCTAGGCAATTCCCTCCATTCTCATAGTTTTATTCCCCATTTATCTGGCAAGTGAAATCCAACTAAGAAAGAAAAATGTGAAAAAATACAAAACCCCCCAGAAAAATTGATATCGCCCCCCCAAAAAGAGAGACAAAGCAATGAGAATAGGAAAATGTAAGGAGACCTGTAAACAACTAACTCAGATGGGAAATAGGTAAAAACTAGAGCTGTGAAAGAGATGGAGAATAGTATTAGAAATGATAAATATATGGCTGGGGCTGGAACTCAGGCGTACAGCGCTTGCTTCACACGCATGATACCCTCTCTTTGATACTCAGTACTGCAAAATGAAACAAAATTTAAAGGTCTTATAATACAAAATAAAATAGAATAAAAATTTCAGCTTGACATGATTGTATACATCTAGAATCCCAGAACTCTGGAGACTGGGGTAGGAGTTTTTGTGAGTTCCAAGTCAGCCTGAGCTATATAGTGAACCTTGTATGAAATAATAACAGCAAGCAACTTCAAACACGGGTCAAAAGATAGCTGGGACTTCTAATTTCTTCTCTGAAATGTAAAGAACTTGGAAATCATCTACTCCACCTTCATAGAAAGAGAAAAGATGAACTGAAAACTTGAATCTTTTGTTATATACCTCACAGCAATGAGGTTATAACACGAGATGTTACCCTCAAAACTGGAGAGAAGTGAACAAAGAGAATGCAGGTCAAGTTACCCAAAGCAGATATCACAAGAGATAGGATCTCCTAGGAAAAATGGCAACCCTGGCAAGTTACTGACTGACTATCTTGGTAGGGTAACCACGTTCCGTAGGTACAGAATAAAGGGGGTCACCTTACTTGTAGGCTTTGCTTGCAAGAGTTTCGCCAGATTCTGGTGATGAAAACTGGAGAACAATCTACCTGTACTCGGCTAGGCAGAAGTGAAACCAAGCCTTCAGAAATAGGCCCAAAGCATTTTTCACAAAAAAGACTTATCCAGTATATGAAAAAGACTTCATCTAGGGAATCTGCCAGAGAGAAAAATCAGGTCACTAACTAATGTGTGGAACCTTGATCTGGAAGAAACTTCCCACATAAGGGGATATACAAGGACCAAGAAACTTGGCTTTTACAAACTTATGGAATGACATGGTCAGACACTTTAGGAAAAGTGAAGGATAATTTAAGAGAAAAAGGAAATGAAAAGAAGGGATGGAAGTAGAAGGGAAGGAAAGAGAAGAAAGGAAGGGGAGAGGGAAGGGAAGATGAAAGTAACTGAAGGTAAAAGAAAAGGAGAGGAGGACAGGGAAAAGGGGAGGAAGACAAAAGGGAAGGCAGGAAGGAAAGGGAAAGGGGAGGGAGGACAAAGGGAAGGGAAGGGAAAGGGGAGGGAAAGGGGAGGGAAGACAAAAGGGAAGGGAAGAAGGAAAGGGGAGGGAGGACAAAGGGAAGGGAAGAAGGAGGGAAGAGACAGGAACTTGAGCAATGTGGACTGTCAACGGCCTTTACAAAGAAATGCAGCAGAGGGATAATGTGTCTTGAAGCTATGTTATAAAAGGTCTACCTTCGTCTCCTGGAACATCTGAACTGGCAAAAACAATGAATATCCAGAATGGTAAGGCTAGTGAGGTAGGGACAAACATTTTGTGAATTATTTTAATCAAATTTAGAAGTTTGCAAATGGACAAGAAAGTGAGGAACAAAACAGCAATTTCAGCTGAGGTGCTATTTTGATGAGTTTGTTCCTGCCACAGAAGTGTAAAAGCCACACAGAGCAAAGTAAATCATTCACAATTGGCCAATTTAAATCGTTTCAGCAAGCCGTAAACTAGAGGACCCGTGCCTAGTAGATTGGTGCCCAGTCCTGGGACAATTAAGGAAGAGAAATATTGTCTCATGGAGTAAAAGAACCAGGTGAGAAGAAATGGCTCTGACTAAACAGAGTTGAATATCACAGGTATACCCCTGTCTGAGTACTTTATCTCTCTACAGATGGCTCTTCCAAAGAGGGTCAGCCTTTCCTTAGCCAAAACCAATTTTTAAGATAATATATAGGAAAATCACACATGCATATACATGGCTACCAATTGTTAATAACTTAATGTTATATACCATATATTTGTACATCTCTCAAACCTCATCAGAAAAGCTCCTTGAAGTAGATATCAATTAACACAGAGATCCACAACTGGTCAATGTGTAGAGAATAACAGACTTGAGAGTGCTCAGGCCTAAGTGGGACATCTATATCATACCTCTCCCCCAAAGGCTCAGGGAACATTATAGAAGAGGGGGCAGAAAGATTGTAAGAGCCAGAGGTGGTAGACAGCATGCATAAAACCTGTGCAATCCCTTGAGAGATCAAATTCAGAGATACAATCCCAGTGTGGAGGCTGGGAGGTGGGCACGAAGCTCCAGCCTATCTATGGAACAATTTGCACTTGAGGCTGCTGGGAGAGAGGGAGAGCCAGTTTTCTTTGATGGTGTGACCTTGGGTAGTTTGACCAGGCGCCAGTGGATGGAGCCACACCTTGAAGTGTTTGAGGAACACAAAAAAGTAGTGAGGGGATAAGTTTAGGGGTGGATCTGGGAGACGGGGGAGGGAGGTCAAATATCATCAACATATATTGTATGGAATTCTTTGAGTCAAAAAATATTTTAAAAACTTTATATCTTATCATCTTTATTTTATTAAATTGGGCTTGAGTATTACAGACATAGCTGAAAATACAAATTGATCTTTTGGAATGCAGTATAGTGGTGACATTGCTTCCAGTATTACAGAAACAGTGGAAATTGGTCCTAGCTTTACAGAAATAACTTACTCATAAATTTTGGAAGCTACGTAAAGAAGATGGGCATTGGTCCTTTTCCAGTTCATTTATCTTGGCATTTAGCTCACTTAGATTAATGGTAAAATGAATTTTAATACCTTAGCCACTTGAAACATTTCCTAAGTCCCATTTTGCTTTTCTCAAGACACTGTGAGTAAATAAATCCACCATCAATATTAAAGGACATCTGGAAAACCTTTGATAGCTTCTCCTTAAGTTCCCATAATTTTATGATTGACAACAACTTTATTTGATTAAAAAATTATAAGTTATTGTGTGTGACTCTGAGAAATGTCTGCTAGTTAAAATGTAAATAGAAATTTATAAAGGTGTGTTTGGATAATGTGAAAATCCACTATTTACTCATTTGAATTAGCTATTAAGTTTCCCAAACAGCCAAACTTGGAGTAAAAAACAATTTTGTTAACATAGCAACATGATACTGTAGATGCAGAGATAGGTTTGAGTTAAGCAAACCATAAGACACTTTATCAAAACAAATCTTATTTCAAATTTACTGCCTCCAACTGATATTGAGTACATTGTGTGCTATAAGTTGCATCTTAAAAACCCATGTGAGGTTGATCTGGCTGTGACATCTACCTTCCCATTCGTCCCCAGGTTGATTGGGCTTACTTGACTGACTAGGTGGGTGTCCACTTCCTCCTGCACTGCTCCATGTGTGTCTTCCTGAAGCAGTGTGTAGGACCATTGTTTGATCAAGGACAGATCAGTAGTAACCAGAGAGTGAACATGGGTTTCGGGGCATGTTACCCAATATGATAACCCAGCATAGATAGACTTATTTCCCACTTATTTTTACTGATGGTGAGACAACACTGCACATTTAAAATTCATAGACTTGCCAAGGAAAGGAGTGAAACTTGCAGTATGTAAATGAAAATAATGAGTGAATGGATTTTCTTGTCATTTCTGTGCAGGCTGACTGTTTTGTGGGGACAGTACTGGGGGCCTCACCTAGGCTATATGCATGCAGGATAAGCACTATGCTGAGTGCTATCTTCATACTGACATTTTTGTGTGGGGACAGTAGTTGGGGCTACACCTAGGCTATATGCATGCAGGATAAGCACTATGCTGAGTGCTATCTTTATGCTGACATTTTTGTGTGGGGACAGTAGTTGGCTCTACACCTAGGCTATATGCATGCAGGATAAGCACTATGCTGAGTGCTATCTTCATGCTGACGTTTTTGTGTGGGGACAGTAGGTGGGTCTATACCTAGGCTATATGCATGCAGGATAAGCACTATGCTAGTGCTATCTTCAAGCTGACTTTTGTTTTTTTCATAATAACTTTTAAGTTCCTCCCTGGCTGATTCTCAAGGGAGCATCTCAAAGTTTCTCCACACTTTAAGTTCACAAATTACTTTGCAGTGATATAATCAGAAAAGATGCCACTTTGAATAATGAGGTTGACTATATTTGTTTTTTTATTTATCCATTTTACTGTAACATGCTCTAGCTATATGACTTTGGGCATGTGCCACAATTCCTCTGACCTCAGTTGTCTCATCGATAAAAATTAAGATAAACACAGAATTATCTGTGTTTTAGTGTTGCTGTGAGGACAAATGCATTAATATTCCTAGTGCAGTATCTGAAAGTAAGTGTGCAATAAATGTCAGCTCTTATTACTATTATCCTCAACCATGGATTAAGAAGGCTAATTGAATGATACTGTGGGTCTGACATTGTTGACTCAAGAAAAGATTTGTGATGAATATTTAATATTAAACTAAGTTTTGAATTTAAATTCTTATTGCTAAGTATTCAAAATGTTTTGTAGGTTAATATACATATGCATTAGTACTTCAGAGAATGGCATGGGTTAGTCAGGAAGAAATATAAAGAATAGTGATGCTGGGCAGGGTGGAACATGGCTTTAATCCCAGCACTCAGGAGATGAGATCAAGGCCAGCCTGGTCTATGTAGGGAGTTCCAGCCCAGCTGGGGCTACAGAGAGACACTGTCTCAAAAGAAAAACAAACAAAAGTAGTGACTATTTGGGGAGAACTGAATATATGGGAAGAAAAAAAGGGTAGTCTCCTAGACTAGGGTAAGTGGAGCAAAGTGCATAGAGAGGAAGAAATGTGTACCAACAGGAGTATGAAAGCTTTCAGTGTAGGAAAGTGAAGCAGGGGATTACTACAGAGCAGAGAAAACTCACTATCATGTCTCTGTATCAGTGTAGATGAATAAAACAATGTGGAGAAAAGTACGTGATCCATGAAAGAAAAGCTGTATTACTGCATTCATATAAAAATTCAAAGGCAGGCAAAACTAAATGGCAGTGTTAGGATAATATACCTAAATTATAGAAAGAATAAAACTATTAACAGTCATCATAAAAGTTGCAAAAGTGGTCACATTTGGGAAAAAGAATGGTAAAACAATAACCTCTGAAGATATTAACAATATTGCATTATTTCAAAATTATGTATGTGAAAAGGGAAAGGGGGTGTAACTGGGGTGTTTGCTTTACATTTGATATTTTAAAAAATAAAGCCACTTAAAAATGTGAGTGGGGTCCAGGAAGGCATCTAGCCCCAGCCAAGGGGCCTTCATGTTGTGGTAACAAGAATTACAACAAACAGTGATACTTAATCCACTCCTTTCTGAGCACTGAATGGCATCCGATTGGTTTCCCCCTCCTCCTGTAAGCTTAAAAATCTCACCTTCCTCAGTATACAGAGATAAATAATGGAAGTCACCAACTACTGACAAAAGGTCAACAGGGAAGGTATTGAATCCCGAGAGGAATGTTGCCTCTGACAGCTAGCTACCTGGGCTGCAAGATCATGCACCAGGCAAGAGTAAGGTGTTGATAGCAAGGAGTTGTCTATCAATGTTAAAGCCCTCCTTCTCATAGCTGAAGACCTTTTCCAGTTGACAAATGTCACCCCACTGAAAAGGGTGAGAGAGTTCACTCCACTATCTAGGATAGGACTGAAGCAGAGTATGATGAGTCTTCAGTGGGGAAGTGATCAAGTGAGGATGAATCAAAGGAATGTGCTTCTTTGAAGATCAGAAAGAGATATTGGCTTGATTATATGTGCAAGTTTAGACACATGGATTTTATCTCCTGCTCAAAATTTGCCCCAGACATTTCTTTGCTTGTTATTTTTTTCTTTGAAATCAGCTGTGAAGGAAATAAGATGGCAGTTGAGCAGGTGTGAATAAGAATCAAAAAGTTCAATATCCTATTTGAATGTTTCTAAAATGTATACAGCAGGGGATACATTCACCTAAATTCATTATTTTATTTTGTAACTTAAGGTGGGTAATTTGTTAACAAAAACAATACCACATTGGCTGATATTACTATAGATATAACTCGAAGTTTATGTCTCTGTTTTCCTCAGTCCTAAGATTTAGGAGAAAGAATAAAGCTCTTAAAAATAAATTGCTTATTTTTAATAACTCAGGTTCAATGTAAATCTCTCTCTCTCCCTCCCTCCCTTCCTCCCTCCCTCTCTCTCTTTTTCTCTCTCCCAAACTTTTGCCCACCACACCCCTGGGATTCCTGGGACAAGGCATATATCCAGGGCTAAATAACAGGAATACCAGAATACTATAGCAGATAAATTGACTTAAAAAATAGAAGAGTTTAAATAATTTGGCCAAGAACATATAGCAAAGCTAGAATGCTAAGTGAATTCTGTCTGGAAACAAAGTAGAAGTGACTGGTGATAGCTGCATTCTGTGGGGGGGGGGAACAGAAGGTCTTTAAAGCACTTAAAAGCTCTTAGCTGGTCAGCGAAGGTCGATATATCCAGGGAAGGTCTTCTAAACTAATCTAGACTAATGAAAGCAGGAAGGTGAGGCAGTTCGTGAGAGTAAGTACAAGGCTCTGGGAGCTTCCCAAGAGAATGGGAAACAGTGCTTTTGAAAGAACAAAGAAACTAACAGTAACTTCCCAAACTGGAAAGACTGAACATTGTATATTTGGGCTTTGTCATCTGGGACATGAGTTATGTGGGGGCCAGCTTTGTCTCTATCAACCTGATCAGTGTAAGTCGGAGCAGTGTACAACTGACACTGAAGAAATGGGTGAGGGTGCATAGACCCTTGACAGCCTGGCACTGAGGGCCTGAAGGTAGCATGCCAACCACGTGCTGCATGCTTGTAAGTCCTCATTTATCTATTTAGGACATTAAAAGAACTATAAAGAGGAGATGTATCATTTCTTGTTCATGTGTATTTTTATTGAGTTTTTGTGCTTTTCATACTATAAATCCTAATCATACTTAGACTCCTCCCCACTTTACCCCCACAATGTCCCCCACTGGATTTCGTGTATTGTCATATATGTTAAGGCCTCTCCAGTCAAGCTTTTGTCCACAGATATCCCTCAGTGCGAGTTCATCCACTGGAGTCTAGTCAGCTTGTCTAGTCTCTCCTTTGAAGATCAAGTCTCCCTCACCTGACAGTAATCAGTTGCCAACTGTTCCTCAGGTAGGATTGGATCCTGCTGCCCATTTCCCCAGTTATCTGCTGGGCTTTTGTCTGATCGAGTCAGCATGTGTCTTGTGCTTGCTGTCAGCATTGCTGAAAGTTCATATGAGCAAGTTCCCATAATCCTGAAAGCCTCTGTTTCTTTATGTTCATGCACCAACCCTGGCTCTTAGAATCTTTCTGTCCCCTCTTCCCCAAAGGTCCATGAACCACGGGTGGGCAATGTTTAACATACAAGTCATGTCTGGGACATGCACTCTGCATTCTCTTTTTCTCTACCTTGGCCGTTTGTGGGCTTCTCTGTGCAAGCCATCGTATTGCATGAGGAAGCATCACTGGTGAGAGTCGAGGGATGTATTAGTATTCTCACCATACCCTGTTCTGCTATGTTCCATGAAATATCCAAGTTCCACTGTAGGTGTGTCACTTAAGACTGGAAACCTCTCAGATACATATTCTCTGTGTGTGACCAGTCATGGAACTCCATAATAGCCCTCTCTGTTGCAAAAAGAAGCTTCTTTCATGAGTGGTGCAGTATAGTTGTCTATAATTTGTAAGAATTCATAGTTAACATATAGTAAGAAATTTCATTTGTCTAGATACCTGACAGAGATAAGGTTTCTCTAAGATCTATGATCTCTCCAGCTATGTCTTTGGCTATGTTTACAGTACCACAGATGAGTTACCTCCCATTGAGGGGGTTTTAAGTCCAATGCAGTAGCTGTTCATTACCCTCCAAAATAAAAGTGCCACTACTGCACTACTATAGTTCATTGTACCTGTTATTGGTGTGGTTATTAGGCTTTGAAGCTGCGGTTGGACCAGTGATTGGTTTCTCCCTCAGCAGCTTGCATAGTATCCTTTAGAACTATGAGAGCTGGTCTTCAGGGAGAAGGCTTCTGAAGTGTCAGTGCCAGCTCCATTGCTCCAAGTCCCATGTTTGAAGTGTACCCTATCTTCAGCAATAGGGCCTTACCTTCAAGTGCTGAGAGGTAATAATCAAGGGCTCTGGCAATAGCCTGTTATTTTGGGAGTCTTTTATGCTACCCTGACCAAATATCCAAAGGAAGGTTTCTCCTGTCTGTACTGTTTCTTGTTATATAGGCTTCAGGTAGATAAATGCACTCATGTTCATATATTGTATGTGCATTTTTTGCACATATAATAGGTTTTTGAAGTTTTCCACCACCCAGCATTTATTGGTTTGTCTTATCCTCCCATGGCTTATAAGCAAAACTTGAAGATTCCCTTCACCAGCAAATGCTTCCAGAGGGTAGCTGAGTACTTTTGTGTCTCGTTCCAGGGACATGGGGTAAATGAAATATAGGACAAGGTAGGAGAGTGACTATTTCTACTGGAGGCCTCTACCTCTCTAAAAGGTCAGCATTAAGAATGGAATTTAGAAACACTATAGGGTTGGATAAATGCCATATAGGTTCTGAACAACAGTTATCTGCAAGAATGTTCCTGAATTACACAGAGAGGAAACCATGGCTTTTCCTGAGAATGCCTTATGATGGACATTACTACTCAAATGCTTTAGAGTGCCTCAGTAAGTGAAGTGGGCTGAACGTGAATGGACATTAGTCCTTTTGTTTCCTTGTAGTGATAAGAAATACATTTGTTTTTCCTGTCGGGAACAGTATGCCTTCCTGAAGAGATGAGGAGTGTGACTCAGTCTCTGTGGAGGGCAGGAACTAGGAGTGATGGGGGTCAGTGTGAATTGAGGAAGGTCGATGTCATCTAAAGGGGATACTGGCTCCCCACATCTTGCTGGTGATAGTAATGTGAGGTTGCTACAATTCTCATTTTTCTCAATGCCTGAAATCTTCCTTTAAATGAAAATTCTCCAGAGAGAGAGAGAGAGAGAGAGAGAGAGAGAGAGAGAGAGAGAGAGAGATTGTCTTGGGTTTAAGTTTTTGTAAAACAATACACGGGTCAAACAAAGCATGCATTCAGCATGAATCGACCCTGTCAGCAACTGGTTTGCACCCCTGACTTATTATTTTAATACCAGAAACCTGGGCTTACAAAGGGTTCTCATTTTGTCCTCCAGGGAATTGACTAGCTGCCGCTCACTGGCCAGATCACCTTTTCTGCCCATATTCTCGCTAGCCCTCTGCATCCCCAGCTCTTTCTCCACAGGCTTTTGTAATTTCATGCCTGCTAGACTACAAATCCATTGGAGGAAAGAAGTATTTCGATGCTAGTCATTGCCTCTAGGTGCCCTGGAACTGAACTCCAGCTAGCTGCAAGTTGTACAGAGGACATTTGCTAGGCAGTGTTCCTAAGAACACTGGGAGAAGGAACAGGATTGTTCTGGGAAAGAAGTGTGAAGTGAACACATTTGTAGAGATTCGACTTGGGATTTAGTTATAGAGGATATGTAATAAATAGTTTACATGAATTTACTTTAAAATAAAAATTTTAAATGGCATATATTTATATTAAATTTTTGAAATTTATAAAAACTTAAATAAAATCAAATTATATTAAAATATATTGTTTACTTTCCTGTAGCATAAATGCTATTATTTAAACCTGAAAACAGAACTAGATAACAGTGATAATTCATAGTAATTAATACCAAGTCTAATTAAACAACTATTATGCATAAAAAATATTTAACAATATTATGTCTTTGCCTTGATATAGTTTTTTTTTTTTTTGGTCTTTTCAAGACTTTTAAGTCCTATTGGATATTAAATAATATTTACCCTTATTAATGCATATGCGTATTTTAAGATTCATACTGAATAAATCTTACTTGTGTCTAATAGAAAATAACAATGAGGTATTGGATAGTTGGCTCAGTGTGTAAGAACACTTGTTCCACAAGCATGAGTCCCTGAGTTCAAATCCCCTCACCCACGCAAAAAGCCAAGTGTGGTCCTGTGTGTGCCTGGAACCCTAGCATTGTGGAAGCTTGGGAAATTGCTGGAGCTTGCTGGCCACTAGGTTAGCTCCAAGTGTACCTGGAAGCTTGTCTGCTGGGTGAGCTCAGATCCTGTGCAGTTAAAAACCAGCGTAGATCACGACACCTGACATCCTGCATTGATTTCCACACACAAGTGCATAGGCAGATACACATTTACACATGCATGCACATATACTACACATATCATATGCTCTCTCTCTCTCTCTCTCTCTCACACACACACACACATACACACACACACATGCTTCTGTCTTTGATGAGTAGGTTACTTTTACTTTGTCACTTTACTTTTCCAGTATCCTTCTATCCTTCTCTGGTTTATCTATTGCCTTCTCATCAGGACATACTTTTATGTAACAATAAACACGAATCAAATTGAGTATCAAATTCTCTTGACCTGAAGTTCTATTTTTCTCATGTCTACCTTTTACTGATGCTCGATTTCAAATGGATGTGATCACATTGGTCTAATCTATATATCCTCTCAACAAAAGAATTTTGTATCCATGTCTTGGGAAATTACAACAGGTTTTTTAAAATTTGAATAACAGGACCATATCTCATTTCTAAATCCTGAAGAGAAGGTGGTAATCTTGTAGGCCAACAGCTGAAGAAGACATTAGTTTGGGTCATGTGATCTCAACTAGTAGATGGAGAGGAAGACAAAGAATATGAATCTTGAAGGCTAAACCATTGCTGCTGCCAGGAGCATAACCATGGAGGTTTCTTGAGAGCTCTGGTTGTTGGATTTAAGCCAGATGAGAACCATGTCCATGGAGGGGCCCTGTGAATGAAAGGTGCAACCGGCAGCATGTAAAAATAGCAGGTCTAGGGGCTGGAGAGATGGCTCAGTGGTTAAGAGCACTGACTGCTCTTGCAGAAGACCTGGGTTCGATTCCCAGCACCCACATGGTGGCTAAAAACCGTCTTTAACTCCAGTTCCAGGGGAATCCGATGCCCTCTTCTGACCTCTGCCACATTGCACGCCATGGGTGCACCAAACTATATGCAGATAGTACATTCATACACATAAAAAATAATAATAAAAAATAAAATAAAATAAAAAGTTGAAAAAAATTAGCAGGTCTATAGACTTGTCTATAGACTTGCATTCCAGTCCTCTAAACCTGTCTATCCAGTTTGTGTTTACAGGCTTGTTTTGTTAGACCAGTTGATTACCAGTCAGGTTATTTACATGTAGAAGTTAATTGTATAGGTTACCAATGTCTGTACTGTTCATTTAAACTCTCTTAGACTCGTTTGATGTGATTATAAATTAAAGCTCTATGAACTTCTAGTGCTAAGAATGCTCCATACAGCTGCCAAGAACTCAGTGTTGGGCCTTTCAACCACTGGGACAGAATTTTTGTAAGCTGATAGTGGCAGATTGTGGAGTATTTTCACATGGATCTTTTGTTAATGCAATTAGTAGTGTGATTTGCATGTATGACTATAAATCTTTGAATTACATAACTAGTTCAAAAAATAAATCTTTTCTTGAGGAGATGGATCTTAAAGTATAGAAGGGTATTTGTAATGTTTGTTTTGGTTTTGATTTTCTGAGAGAGTATCATGGACCCAGCCTGGCCTCAAGCTTGCTATGCAGCTAAGCTGGTCTTCAACCCCCAATTCTCCTGGTTCAGCCTCCCGAGTGCTAGGACCTCAGGTCTGTGCTGCTGTTCCCAGCAAAGAGAGATTTTAATTGGTGGCCTTGAAGATGGATTCCAAATAAGATTCAGTTTGGGTAAAGAAATCAACATGAGCTGCTTAATTTGGCTGTTCATCTCAGAGTTCTAAGAAAGATTTCTAAAAGCAAAATAAAACAAAATGGGTAATTTTTTTCACTTGTGTGAGTTTTGTTGCAACCTATGTGGAATACTGAATAAATTTGAAGTTGTTTTCTCCTTCTCTCTGGGTTCTTTAGGGCCATTTCAAAGATCATCAGGGTCAGGTTTCTCTGTTAGTGTCATCATTTTCTCTGTTCTCTGTTCTCACCCTCAACACATTTTAAAACTAAAGAGGGCCATTCTTCTTTTTCAAGAGTTTGAAATTATGATTTTGTGGCAGACTAATATTTATTAAAGTTTTCTTTCTGTGACTATAAAGTAGTTGTATGTCCATGTCTAAAGACTCCTTCCATTCCCATGAGGTAAAAAAAAATCTCATTAAATGCTTCTGTATATTCTAAGGACTTGAAAAATTCACCCAGATTTTCATTATGAAAACCTCAGTATTGTATGGAAATATATCACAAACCTTTCAAAAGTAATGTTGTGTATACTTATGCAGAACATTTCATAGATAAAAATTTTAAACTTTTATGGTAATATTTTTGTTAGAATGTAATTGTCTAAATTTCTTATTTGTAGAAATATGAGTATATATACAGGTGAGAAGAGTCTGGTAGTATTTGAATATCATCCCACTACTCTTTGCTGTTTTCTGAAATTTTATTAAAATATTCATAGGCATAAACAAGATATTTTCAAATTCTGTTTTTCAAATAAAAATTCCCCAAAGACAGAAAGGACAATTCTGCCTGGATTAGGCTTATGAATTTACTATAGAAAACATGATCGTTGGTAGGACCTGACAGAACAGCAGTAGTAAAGTGCCAATACTTCTGTCACCAAAATTCTCCCCACTTTTTGCTGGTAGGCCATATTGGATGAAATAGTGAGCAGGGACATGGAGTTTAAAGAATTTAAAGGGAAAGACATGATAATTTGTGCCATATGCTCATGCTAATTCAATGGCATTATTTATTATGATATTTTTGGAAGGCTGAAAAACTTTGATTTTAATATACTTGCCCATTTCACCCTTTAACTATGAGATTCAGTATTCTTATGTATTTTCCCCCTCTTCTCTCTCATGTCCATCACCAAATTATTTTCTCTATATTTGTAATAATCTTTTTAAAATTTTTGATTTTTTATACTATGTATATGAATGTTGTGCCTGTATGTATGTAAGTGTACCTATGTCATGCAGTGCCCATGGAGGACAAAGGAGGACATTGGATCTCCTGGAAGTAGAGCTGTAGATGGTTGTTGGCCACCATGTGGGTGTTGGAATTTGGTCCTGGGTCTTCTGCAAGAGCAGTCAGTGCTCTTAGCCGCTGAGCCAAATCTCCAGCCCCTCCTAAAGTAATCTTATACCAAAAAGATATTTTGTTTTGGTTATTTAAATCTTCAAACAAGGGCTGGAGAGATGGCCTAGTGGTTAAGAGCGCCGACCGCTCTTGCAGAGGACCCGGGTTCGATCCCCAGCACCCACATGGCGGCCGAGAACCGTCCGAAACTCCATTTCCAGGAGAACTCCAGTTCCAGGGGAATCCGATGCCCTCTTCTGACCTCCGCAGCATTGCACGACACGGGTGCACAGACCTGCACGCAGACAGTACATTGATACACATACAGAAATAAATAAAATTAATAAAAAAAAATAAAAAATAAAAGCTTAAAAAAAAAATCTCCAAACCAATTGTATATGTGTTTACGTCAGTTAAATTAGTAGTCATTTAGCCTTATTTCTTTAATTTCTGTGTGTGATGTCTTTCTGGATTATATAACACACATATATTTATTTATATGTGTACATGTATATATGGCTGGAGAAATGACTCAGTGGTTAGAGCACTGGCTCCTCTTGCAGAGCACCCAGGTTTGATTCTCAGCACACACATTGCAGCTAACAACTGTCCCTGATTCAATGCCCTCTTTTGGCCTCCACAGACATTGCACACACAGGTGTACTTACAAACATACATGCAGGAAAAACACTAATACGCAAAAATAAAATATTTTATAAATTGTGAAATATAACATAACTCCATAAAGTCAACTTAATTTGCCTATACTATATGCTTAGGTCTTTGGTGATAAATATAATATTATCCAAGAATTTAATAAAACATAATAGATTTCAGAAATATTCATTTGAAAAGAAAGAAATATTCATTTGATATGTGAAGCTTAAATAGTCTATAGATGCCTTTGCATCTATAGATGCTGTAAAGGTAGCTGAAATGTTAGTACAGAGGAAGAGAGATTTTTATTTATATTTATTTATTTATTTATTTATTTATTTATTTATTTATTTATTTATTTTGAGAGAGAGGATATTTGTGTAGCCTCAGCTGACCTGGAAGTTGCTATGTAGACTGGGCTGTCCTCCCAATCTCAAAGATCAGCCTGGCGTCTGCTTCCTGGGTGCTGGAACTTCCTGGTGTATGTTACAATCCCTGGCCTAGAGGGCTTTTTAAATTAATTAAATAAATAATATACAAATCAAAAAATTTCATCCTAACCTTGATATTTCCAGAAGTGTTTGAACAAAGAACCTCTACTGAATAAGACTAGTGCCCTACAGAGTAGCAGAAAGGTTAATCTGGAGAATACCAGTAAACAGACTGTAACCCTATGTATAATATATGTGTTAAGAGATTTAAGACAATTTGTTACCTATAGGGAGAAAACTCACTCAATGGCAAAACCTTCTGTCATTCAAATCCACCCCTGGATGTAGAGCACTGAGGACTGACATTCTGAATGCTATTGAACACAAACCAGGACCTGAACTCATGGGCTTCTTCCCTTGTCAGAAGGTCTTCGTAGAGCCTTAGCTTTAACTCTGAGCTATTGTTCCCTCGGGACTAAATAGCACACATCAGCACTCATTATGTCCAGTATTTTCTAAAGTGCTTTTAATAGTATAAAAGTCCAGCCTTGAGTTATATCGCATACCATACCTGTAGATTTTGACTAAATATTTCCTCTGTAACTACTTAATGGAGTTCATTCTAATTTTTGAAAAATGATTTGATTTCTCTCCATGCTGCATGATGAGGAACAAGCTATGGTGAAAGGGGGAGCCTTAATGGGAAATGGCAGTTAGTCCTGGAGTCACTTAGTGCAGCACGATGGAAATAACAGCCATCTCCCTTCTGTTGTTCCATTTCCCTTTTTGGATAAACAAATAAGAATCATCTTTAGGGCATTATGCGTTCATTGAGGGGCTGTGACCTTAATCCATAAAGCCCTATACAGTTTGTGCTTTGATTACCTTAAAGCCTGCCTCCCCCTATACAGTGTCCCAGACAATCAAAACCACCACACAGTATGCCTCCTAACACCTCACAGTCACACTGGACCCAAAAATGGATCATCTGGTCAGTAGAGTTTGGTAAGGTAATCAGAGCACAGCACACAGTTTGCCTGGACTTCTCCCTTTTTTGTTATAATGCTAGGCCAGTTCCTAGAACTCTCCTTGTATTACTGGGCAATGGAATAATTAGCAAAGATAAACTGTACTTTTTGATCCACTGTAAGAAAGCCTTCATGAAGTTACGTGTGTTTTAAAATGATAGAATTTAGAAATCTCTTATTATTAGAAATGAGTAATATTTAAGTTCAGTTGAGGGACACAAGGTCAAGAAAAATTTTGGGGGGGAGAACATACATTGTCTCTGAAAACTGACATGTTTCTCCATTTGATTCTCATGCTATCACACAGATATTAGTGCCATTTTGTGAATGAGGAAACTGGCTTAGATAAAGTGACACTTTCAAAGGTGCATGGACAGGGTAGGGTAGACGGATGCACATTTAAATGTTCAGGCTCCAGATTCTACTCTTCACTCTCCATTCTCCAAACCTTTGTCTAAAATCCCTGTTTTTACCCAGATCTAATTCTTTTCTTCTTTAGCCTCTTCACCATCTTGCATTATCTTCGATGTATCTCGTTCATCATTTCTTCTTGTGAAACTCTCTTTTATTTTTCTAATGACTGCACTTAAATTTTTCTTTCTGTCTCTAATATCTCAAACTGCCATCATCTCTCCTTGGTGAATATATTAATTTTTTGTTAGACTCACATTATTTTTCTGTTTGCCCGGTTTCTGTGCTTGATCACTGTAAAGGGAAAGATTGAAATATTCAGTCTTCTCAAAATCCTGCAATAGACTTACAACTTACAGGAAGATACCACTTTTGATGGCCGTTGTCCTATGTGATCTACCCCAAGCTCTATCTCTTCCCCATTTCCAACTCCTCCTTCTCAATCTTCTGGAGTGCTAGACACTGGCTTTTCTCAGGGTTCCAAAACCCAAGTTCATGTCTGCTCTGAGGTTTGCTGCTCCCAGAATTCCCTCTGTTCTCTTCCTGGTTCACACCCTATCTTCATTCAGTCTCTCATGAACATTTCCTTTTGAGCAAGGACTTCTGGACTCTTTCTTCCTTTCTTTTAAAAAATATTTATTTATTATCTTTATTTTTTTTAGGTATATGTTTGTTTTGCCTGCATGTAAGTGCACCACGTGAATGTAGTGCCCATGGAGGTCAGAAGAGGGTGTCAGATCCCCTGGAACTAGAGTTATGGATGGTTGGTTGTTAGCTGCCATGTGGATGCTGAAAATTGAAGCCAGGTCCTCTGGAGGAGCAAGTGTTCTTAATCTCTGAGCCATTTCTCCACCCCATTGATTTCTTTATTTTTAAAATAATTGCTACCCTAATCATTTACCCTGATTTACTTTCTCCATGAAAATTTGTACAAACTACCTACAATTATATGTTTTTAATATTAATTTCTTCTTTTTTTCTCTTTTCCCTACCAAGAAAGGATAGGCTCCCTGATAAACAGTATCTTCTCTGTCTTGCTTATTGCTGGACCCAGAACTTAGAACAGTGAATGAATATCATAGGCACTCAGGACATATCTGTTGACTGAATAAAGGTAGTTTTCACAAATGTCTCAATATTCAAAGGAACATCAGCAACTGGCTCCTCTGCTCTCTGCATTGTTTCTTCCTTTCTCTTATTATTTGCATTTCTTAGTTACTCCAACTCCAGCAATTGATTACATACTAATCATGATGTGATTTGCAGTACCTAAATAATTATAATATTCCTGCAGCTTAGATGTTTCTGTTTTCATCTTGTTGAGAAGCACCATAGAAAGTAGCCCACAAACACCATCTATAATGCAGTCTTAGTATGTCCCATATCAACATAGTTCATTTTTACTGCATAGTAGAAATCAGTAAATGCCCTTCTCACAATCAAATTAATCTTGTGTTAGTAAACACTTACTATGTACAATATAGTGTTCTAAGTGATTCATTCATATTTGTTTTACCCTTGTAAGCAACAAGCTGAAGTGGGAATTCTAATTTTGTGGACAAAGAAACAGTGGTTAAGAGAAATGGCTTGTTTAATTAAGGTCAATTATGTAAGAAAAGATGCAGTGAACCTTTAATCTGGATACTACCTTGGAAACAAATGCTTTTGCTCCTTTCTCTAGAGGATATGACTTTGCATCAAAATGGCTGTTAATATGTAAATTTCTTCATAAAGCATGACTCCCAAGCCATACTGAGCTGCCTTGTCTACCTCAGATGAAGGGGAACATGGGAATGAGGTATGTGGCTTTATTACCTCTGTACCAGGTGCTTAGTGAAGGAGACTGGAAAGGCAGTTAGCGCTATTCCAAAGGAAGGAGGGTTTTAGACATGCAGAGCAAGGGTTGCAAAAGGCACAATCTGATTTTGATTCAGTTCTCATTGTTTGGTTCCATAGTAGTTGAGACCTAAGACAAACTAGAGGCCTGATTTTCCTGATCAAGCCCGGGGCCCAAGAGAGTGTTGCTTTAATTAGAACTGGCAAACTTGGTGTGGAGCCTAAGGAAAGAGAATCAATCACTAGTAACCACATTTCAGCTCTCTGTATTTGTCCAGACCATGCCCTATCCATGATTTCTTTGCAAACATCTCATTGTACAAGATGCCTAGCAAAACCATGGATACAAAACCTGTGTTTAAAAAGTACATAAAGCACAGCACAGCACAGCTCTCTGTTCCTTTAGTGAGATTCCACTTTACGGAATCTCTACATGTGCTGTGCTTTTTAAAAATTAAAGCTAAATTTCCCGATTGCTAATGCAAATCGGCAGCTTCCAAAATGTAATGTGCTTAAGAGACATCATAGTACTCTGTGAAAAAACAGACTGTAGGGCCCATGTAGCCAGTGATTTTAATTTAGGAGGCCTTGGGTAGAGCTTGAGAATCTGAATTTTAAGCAAGTACCTCCAGATGATTCTTATGATATATTATCTGTGAGGAAATCAGTCTAAACAACCTTTTTTCCCTGCAGATATTTAAACTAGGAGCTTCTTTTACATCTCTGAATAATATGTTATTTCCCACTTGGGCACCAGGGATAAACGAATATACTGCTGTGTTGGTATTAGGGACTCAAATCCAAAACAACAATCATCTGAGATATTTCTCTTGTAATGGTTTATTCAAGTCTCTTTGAAAAAAGTCTTCTAGGGCTTTTAAGGCAGTCAATCTTTTAAATTAGACACTGGCCAAGCATTAGCTCACAATCTATACTGCTAAGTACTAAAAGCTGGCCAGCATTCTGGCAAGAAGGATGAGCTGCGAACAGTAAGGCTTGACAACCAGAATGGTGTGAAGCGCTTAGATCACCTTGGGGGGAGTCTTGGCATGAATGCTAATCCCTATTTCCCAGAAGGTTCCTCTCGTGTCACACAGTGGGGAAACCATTAGCAGATTCATTGCAAGAGGACTCCGATCGCTGCTGCCGTATGAACGCTAAATCTTCTGGGGATTTTTGAACTGCTTTTATTATACTAAATTCTCTATTAGTGAAAAACTGGATTAGCCCCCAGAAATAAATTATATATATATATATATATATATATATATATATATATATATATCCTTGCTCCAAACACCCCAGAGGAGATGGGCAGAAGTAGACTGAAGTATAGTTAGTTATGATAGAATTTGAAAAAGAACTACACAAAGGCATGAACAAGGAGTTCAGATCTCAGATGTTATGAAGAACAGAGGGTGATATGTGAACTGAGCTTTACGGTATAAGTGTCCTGTCGCCAACCAGATAGCAGAAAAAAGGCCCTTTTTTGCAGAGAAGAAGCACCTTCCAATAAACCATAATCACAAACAGCATTTGTTGATGCCATTGAGATAAATGATAGGCATCATTATAATAATTTTTTCAATTTAATTTTTAAAAATTATTTATTTTTCTATGTGTAAGAATGTACTGTCTGCATGTAGGTTGCTGCACCTGTGTTGTGCAATGCCACAGAGGTCAGAAGAGGGCGTCGGATTCCCCTGGAACTGGAGCCAAAGACGGTTCTCAGCCGCCATGTGGCCATGTGGGTGCTAGGGATCAAACCTGGGTCCTCTGCAAGAGCAGTCGGTGCTCTTAACCTCTAGACCATCTCTCCAGCCCCTCCAATTTAATTTTAAGAAAACCATAATAGGTGCTGCTGCAATCTGTAGTATATAACTGTGTGCATGCACCTGGAAAATTCCTAGGTAGACAATGACACAATTCAGTGGAGAAGATATCAGAAGAAAGTTGGTGAATGGAGACAAATGCTTTCATTAGATGCTAATTGCTTTCATCACGTGGAAGTGTGTGTGTGTGTGTGTGTGTGTGTGTGTGTGTGTGTGTGTGTGTTTGAAAGAAATTTGTTAACTGCACTTCAAAGAGATTGAAGGTATGGCTGTAATAAGAAGCTTATCCTGTTTTTGTTTTTACTTGGTGCTTCTGATTACAACAGCAATACTGACATATATTAAAAATCTACAAAGCACCTACACTAAGAGAAGCCATCCTAGATCTGTCCCACATCTCTCTCCACAAGCAATCATGACCCCCTAGCTTCTTGTATATCTTGGCACAGGTATTCTTTGTAGATGTGTCTCCTTTCTTCATCCTGTTCTGCCCACCCATGAGCCTGCTACCTAAATTCTTCTTCATATCTGAGATTGGTCAATATCAGCATACTGAGCCCATGTAGATCAATCTCATTTTTTCCACAGTTCTGTGTTTTCCAATTATGTGGTTGAACCATAGTTTATTTAACCAGTTCCACTAGTGGTAGATACTTGGTGTGTTGCCACTCAATAAGCAATGCTGACTTGAATATTCCTGTTTTTGTGCATGTATGTGGATACTATTCCAGAAGTCTACCTCAAGGTAGAAGTTATGTGGCTTTGGAAGGAATTTAAACAGAAATGACATGAAGGGGTGGTCCTTTCAGAGCTGTCAATCTGACACCTGTGTGAAGACTGTAGGCACAAGACGAGCAGCTAGAAATGAGAGTGGCCAGGAGTCTTTATTTTCTTTTTCAGGAGTGGGTCAGTGAGAGCTGCTAAAACCTGCCGGCAGAGGGGACTGAGAAAAGACAGACAGGAAGAACAGCGAATGTATAGAGAGACAGGAAGAACAGTGGATGTACAGACAGGAAGAACAGCGGATGTATAGAGAGACAGGAAGAACAGCAAATGTATAGACAGACAGGAAGAACAACGGATGTATAGACTGGAAGAACAGCAGATGTATAGACAGGAAGAACAGCAGATGTATAGACAGACAGGAAGAACAACGGATGTATAGACAGACAGGAAGAACAGTGGATGTATAGACAGACAGGAAGAACAACGGATGTATAGACAGGAAAAACAGTGGATGTATAGACAGGAAGAACAGCAGATGTATAGACAGGAAGAACAGCAGATGTATAGACAGGAAGAAAGGCAGATGTATAGACAGACAGGAAGAACAGCAGATGTATAGACAGACAGGAAGAACAGTGGATGTATAGACAGACAGGAAGAACAGTGGATGTATAGACAGACAGGAAGAACAGTGGATGTATAGCCAGGAAGAACAGTGGCTGTATAGACAGGAAGAACAGCGGATGTATAGACTCAGACAAAAAAGGGCTCCATGACCTCCTGACTCTGTCCATGGTGTGCACATACTTTACTGTTTCCCAGTCTTTTTTAGTAGCTATCTAATTGTGAGCAGAAGTCTCCTCCTTAGTTTTGAGGGAAAGACTGTGTTTTGCTACCTGGAAATTGGTAGGCACTGAGAATTTAGTAACTACTAAGCAGTGAGAGAAAGTCTTTTTTAAAAAAAAGTTCCCCAAGTGAGGGTGAAGTTATACTATCTGTCAGGTATGCACCCATTTCTACCAGACATTAGTGGATGAGGTTGTTGTGAATATAAATATATAGATATATATAGATAATATCTATATATAGATAATATTCCTACCTTGGTTTTCTTCGTCTACCAGTGAAACAAATTTGTTATTCTATTTGAGGGTATCTACAGTACTCTCATTAAGCTCCATTATTTCTTTCATTCACTGTCTAGTCATAATCTTAATTACTCCTGCTTAAGAAAGCTTAACCTACTTAAAGGAGCAATAGCAAACTAATCCCAGTTTGACAACACATATGCACCGCATCTGGTATTAGGAACATGCATCGCTGCCTAGCTACAGAGTGGAGAAGGCAGAGAGGGGAAGAGAAGGCTTACAGGTGCCCTCTTGTCCTCTTCCTCATGCACAAAGGCAGTGTGTGCCCCAGGATTACCCAACATTACAAAAAACAGAAACAAAACAAAGCTCCTCTTGGTCTGGTCAAAAAGCAGAATTGGGGAAGCATAAAAAGATAGGAAAGACACAATGTGCCCTTCTGCCAGGATACACTTGATCTGACAACGAGCAATTGGCCCCACGTGGTGCCCCTCAGGGTGCCTTGGCAGGGATGAGCACCCAGGACCTGCGCCCTGCGTTGTACACTTGGGGAAAGTTCTGATTACAGCTCCAAGGCAAGGGTTGCTGTTTATTTGGGAGGAAAACTGGATTCTGTTGGCTGTCATTTAAGTGAAAGGTGTCAGCTAGAAGCCCCGGGCCTCTTCATGCTTTCCTTGTAACTGCAATTGTTCTGTTTATGCCAAGCACGAAGAAAGAAACCAAATTGAAAACTAGAATCTTAAGGGTGATGGACCAATTTGTTTTTAGTGGTGAATCTGATTCTATTCAACATTTCTTTTTACTCCCAAGGACACTGAAATTCAAAGTAAGTGACTGAAAGCAGTAATTGGGGGGCGGGGGAGGGGGAGACCAAGGGGAGGTGGTGGGGCAGGATCTCAATTCTCTTCTTATTTACATGCCTGAAACATTCCTCTCGGGCAGAACTTTCCAAACAGGATTGATTTCAGCTGAGCCAAAATATTGACCCTTTCTGCTCTCAGGCAGGGAGGTGGGGTTGAAAGGGGCCTCAGGATGCCTTTCCATGTAACCCAAGTCACCGTCAGATGCTGCTTTTCTGTATATGCCAAGATAAGATATCTTTGGAGGAGGGAAAAATGCTGAGCTAGACTCTGAATTGTAAATTCTTAGGAAATTCTTGTTTGTGTGTATGTGTGTGTGTGTGTGTGTGTGTGTGTGTGTGTGTGTGTGTGTATTTCAGCATAGGAACTGATAGTCTATGCTTTGAAGTCCCACAGATCTGTTTTGAAATTTAGCTGCATCACCTCTCACTATGTGGCCTTGAGTAGGCTACTTAGCTCCTCTGAACTCTGGTTTTCTTAGGAGTAAAAATCTACTTTTTAGGGTTATAACTTTGGATGAGCTACTTAAATTCCTTGTTCTTTAGTTTCTTCACTTATAGGATGAGGGAATAATAGCCATATGATAGTTTTGTAGTAAGGGTGGATATACTAATACATACAATAATAAGTAAGTTCATTTATTACATATACCATTGCCGGGTCCATGTATCAAAGTAAGTGTTGTCAATGATTATCATCTAAAATGTTTTTAAACACAGGATCTCACATATATGATACCTCCACCATCATTATTTTTAAGATTAGTGTGTGTGTGTGTGTGTGTGTGTGTGTGTGTGTGTGTGTGGTATGTGCATCTTAGGAAGACACAGTCAGATAATCTTTGAGTTGGAGTTACAAAAAGTTGTGAGCCAGCTGATGTGCGTCCTGAAACTTGACTTCGGGTCCTTTGCAAGAGCAGTGTCCACTCTAACTGCTGAGGCCCCCACCATCGTTATTTAATGTTTAGCATTGAAGAAGGAGTATTTTTGTTACCAGGAGAAAAAGCAAAAACAGATGGAACCCTAAAATTGGCCTTGAAAAAAAAATAGACGGAGCCCTTACAATGTAGTAGTAACTGCTGAAAGCATAGGACTCTTGCCTGGCTGAGTCTATAATGTCTAATACAAACCACACTAACAGCTAAGAGGCAGGCTGCATGTGGGGTTCTTATCTAATCAGATGTTTCTCTTTTCTATCCCTTTCTTTGTAGCCTCCCTTCATCAAAACTCTGTTCTTGTAAGCACTTATCCAGCAATTCTGCCAAAAAGAAAAATGGGGTTATTTGTGGTTTTGGAACTCTTTTATGTCTATTACCAAACTGAAGAGCCACTGCCAGGGAAGTGCTGGTTCTAGAGACCTCTGGGATCTTCCTCTCACGGAGCTTCCACCCCCTTCTCAATGTTGGTGGCTAAATGAAATGATGTTTAAGAGAGATGTGTGAAAACTCAAGTTGGATAAAATGTTACAAAAAGAAAAATTACTGACAAATTGACCATGAGACAGAAAAATAAAGCAATCAAGATTGAGTCCAGGTGGGTCCTGTGAGCCCAGGACCCTTGGGGCAGGTGTATCATGTGCCCAGCATGGCCAAATGACCCCCTCTGAATTCTCTTCAATGAGCAAAGTTGTGCACCTTGGAGAAGCACAAAGCAGAAATGACCTCCTTGGTTTGCATTACTTTCTCCTTGAACAGTGAGTGACTTGGTGACTGATAACTGACTAGAGAGAAGAGCAGACTCCTCCATCTAGAGGCCACATCTAAGCTCCCAGCACAACAGCACACACAGGAACACAGATGCCAGTATGGGGGCTGGACAGAGCCAAGTTAGGGTCCCAGCTCTTCTTCCTTGCCTAAATGACCATGCTCAAGATATCAACTCCTTGCTTTGCAGTGTCCTCACCTGATAGAGTTAAGAGTTGTTGCACATATGACATTATGTCTGCCTGACTTGGTGGATGGCAAAAAGTCACTCCATGGGTCAAGTCAGGTGTTTAGTAAGTGGTAGCTATTGTTATTCTGTCTCCGTTATGGTCAGCATCAAAGTCCCATACATCCCTCTCTTCAGAAGGTCTGCTCACTAAGACCTCTAAGACCAAATCCTGTTTCTTGCTCTCTCTCTGATTCTGGCTGCATCTTGCTGGCCTTTATTGAGTCAGCTATGAATGGTTTTGCTTTTCATATGGATTTTAAGTGTAGGCAAGTGCTTACTCTGACATTCCCTGGACTCAGAGCTCTCTGTGAGGCACCCTCTCTGGGCGAGAGTGGGGCTAGCAGAGAATTCACAGACTCCCATCCTTGTCTCCTCTGATCCCTCCAAAGTCTTTTCCTGCCACATCCAATCTGACTGAGGAATCTTATAAAGTACAGATGTATTCAAGGGGCACTTGCTTGGGGCAGGGAAGGGGAACTGATCCTTCCCTATGGAATGATCACTGGGAGGGAAGGTGGAAGGGGGCTGGGTTACACAACAGGGAAGAATGCAGTGAAATCTTGCTGTTGAGAGGCTCCTATTGGCAGTTTATTTTGGTTTCTGGTTTTGAAACTGCTGTGCAAAGTCAGCTACTGACAGTTTTGGTTGCTGTTTGTTGATGCAAGAGTATCATAAACCCAACCAAGTTTCCCCCAAACCTTCTCTCTGGGATTGTTTCGAAGAAAAATAAAGAGAAAAAAAAATTCCATTGGTTTCTTTTCCCTCTGAAGAAGGGAAATTATCATTCTGGAAAAGATTTCTGACACAGTATTCCATCAGAAGACTTGAGGGAAGCCTGCAAAGTTGAGAGATGGCAGAAGATGCTACAGCTCAAAGTTGCTGAGGCCTCCATCCAAACCATCCCTTCCTGGTGGTTCTGGAGCAGGACCTCCACAGGCACAGGAGGACCAGTGAGGATTATCCTCATGACTAACACGCCAAGAAGGTAGCAGGACTCAGAAACCGGCTTCATAAGACCAGGTCTTTAATTCCTGCATGGATAGCAGATATCTTTGGTACAAAATCTGGTTACCTTTCAAAAGAAATAAACGAGTTTTAATGCATCTGAGGACTCAGATTTTGAGGCTGTTTAAATGAATGCCTGGTAATCTTCCAAGCCTGTGTGTTTCAGATACAATTTTTTGGTGCCTAAATACAATTTTAAGTGATATTAACTCAGAATGTATTGAAATATAATTATACTTGTCTTTTTGGCCTCTTTATCTAATGAATTCAATTCCTGGACCAATTTATTGTTAAAAGGTCTAAGAAATTACATAGAACTTGAAAGAGATGGTGGGAGTCTACTACTTCCTTTTTCTTTTCTTCTTTGGGACCATGGGCTGAGGAGACTCTCTGCCATACACTCTCACAATGATGCACAGCTTCACCCTAGAGCCAGGAGCAGTGTGCCAACCATCCATGGACTGTAAGCTCCGAATTTGTAAGTAGAACAAACTTTTCTCTTTTTGGGGGGCCATTTTGAGACAGAGTCTCCTTGCAGCCTCAGCTGTCCTGGAACTCACTTTGTAGACCAGGCTGGCCTTGAACTCATAGAGATCCACCTGCCTCTGCTTCCTGAGTTCTGGGATTAAAGGGGTGCACCACCATGCCTGGTAACTTTTACTTCTTCTAAGCTGATTTTTCTCAAGAATTTTGTTACAGTGATGGACAAGTTGACTCAGTGTTTAACTGGTATTCTTTGGGACCATGCCACAAGAAGAACTGCATTTGATGATGTTGGGAGCATTTTTGTTTCTAGAGGTATAGAGGTTTAGATTGGATCCTGATGAATCAGTGAAAGGCTCAGGGGAAAAGGAACATTACCTAAAGAGGTATATAACAGAAATGGCACCTTCCAGATAAAACACACTCCATGATTTTGCATATCTGCTATGCACATAAAAGCATTCCATACTTGCTGCTAAAGTGCTTCTGTATACTAGACCTGGTTCTAAGTATGTTCTGTATGATCTTATTCTTCCTTAGTAAGGTATAGAAGAGCAAGTATAAGAATCTTCATTTCATAGAGGAGGAGACATGGGTTCAGAGAGGTTAAGTACATTATCTTAAGAGTAAAACCAAACACAGTGTTTCTGTTTTTTTTTTTTTTTTCCGCAGGAAAAACTTCCAACGCCAAGGCTCCCAGCACTTTTAACAAAGTCGAAAGGGATGATGAAGTCAAGCTCTCTACTTTTACAAAACCCCAAGGGTGAAATTGTCAAGGCAAAAGTGCAGCTAGAGATGGACTATATTGGCCCCATGGCCTGATAAACTTGCAGAAACTACACGGCAGAATAGGAAAGGTTAAGAAAGGGGACAGAGTAGCAAGATCTCTCTGTGCTGAGAAGAAAGCCGGGCCTCCTCCTCCCTCTGCTCGGCGGGTGCAGCGCAGTGGTGGCCGGTGTTTGGTTGCCTTACAGCGGCTGTTCTCCCAGTTCTAAGGTTGCAGCGTGGGGCTCTGTTCACCTGACACTATTGAAAAGTGGAGCGGGAGAAACAGTGGCTTATCACAAGGCCTGGGGGGCCTCTGTTTCTGGCTGGGTTCTGCAGTGGACTTGGCCTTCAGAAAGCACTTGTAGACAAACTGCCAAAATACCAGCTTAAAAAAAAAAAAAAAAACCCTCCAAGTTAGGGTCGGGTTTTCTAGGCATCTTTCCTCCTCTCCCTCCCCCAAGTAGTAATCGCATCACAGAGAAACTTGAGCCCCTTTCCTTTTTGCTCTCTCTCTCTCTCTCTCTCTCTCTCTCTCTCTCTCTCTCTCTCTCTCTCTCTCTTTTTCCCAGAAAAGATGACATTTACTGGAGAAGACTCAGAGAGGAACTGCTGTGTTCTGATTTATTGCTCTTTGCTGGAGTTTTTGCTTCTGAGAATTCTATTGTGTCAGAACTGGGGTGGGATTTAGGCCTTGCTCTGAAGGGATTGAATCTTGGTAATGAGATTAATAAAAGGCATCTTCTGGCCTCTTGAAGCGCTGGGATGTGGCAATTATTAAGGAAAACAGAGAAGGGGTTGTTTGTTAAATTGCTTTGCTGTTCTGGTGGACCTTTTAGTACCATCTTAATGCCCACGATGGGACAGCTCGGAGGTCTTGGGCTGGTTTTGTGCGTCCTCCTCTGAACGCTGTGTCTCACAACTTCTCAGCCCCTGTCACATGCACAATGGCAAGATGATTTTGTCAAGAAGAACAGAAGAGAAAGAGTCTTTTCCCTTCTATGACAATCTTCCGTTTGGATGTATGTATCCAGTGTGTCTCAAATGGGTGAAATGGAATTGTGGGAGCAGCAGGTGATAGTGGAAATGGAGCCACAGGGACGGGAGGGAATGAGGGCCTGTCTGCGAAGCTGGCGTCATCTCCTGCTCTGCTCTTTCCACCCCAGAGACCCTTTGCCATCCTGGCTTGAGAGAACGGAGCATTGTTATTAGGTGTACATGGAGAGGGACTTTCCCTGTGTAAAAATGTTTACCAAGTATTTTCAGTAGAACTTAAGAACTGGTTTTTACCTTGTTGTTTCAAGAAAATCTCAACCCAAGGACATTTCCTCTATTGTGGCAGATTCATTTGGTACTTGTCAACAAAGTCCTGGGATGAGTTTGTTTTCAGAGGGTTGAAGAGAGAGAGATGTTATCATATTTTACATTCAGAAGCTATGTTCCAGAAGCTAAGAAGGACAGGATGGTTTTTATAAATATATGGAAAGATGAAACAAACAAATATTACTTTGGTTTTGATCATGACAGCAATGTAATCGGTTGTATGCACATGCATGTGTGTGTATGTATGTGATATGTGTATGCATATATCTATGTGTGTGTTCATGTATGCGTGTGTGTGTGTGTGTGTGTGTGTGTGTGCATGGAGGTCAGGGTTGATGTTGGGAATCTTCCTCGGTTATTTTCTAGCCAGTACTTGCTGGTTCAGCTAGGCTAGCTGGCCAGTGAGCTCTGGGGACCCTCCTATCTCTGTTCTCTACCAGCCAGCAATAGGGTTACAGATACATGCTGCCACACTTGGCTGTTATGTGGATGGTGGGATCCAAACTCAGGTCACTTGCTTGTCTAGTAAGCCATTGACTGACTGAGCCATCACTCCAGCTCAAACAGCTGTTTTTAAATGACAATATGCAACGCTATGATCATGATTTCTGAATATGGGATAGTTATGCACATTTTTAGTGGGGCTGGACTGAATTCCTATTTAGGAGTTACTATTTAGTTACTATTTAATAATTTAGCTACTAAAAATGAGATAATTTTGTATCATTTTACTACTAGGGATAAGAACAATTAAATACACAGTTTCTAATACTTTTAGAGGAAGAATGATGATGGAAATGCTTCCAGTTTTATAAGTAAAAAAAAAAAAAGTAATGGAGAGAGGAAAAATACATTCATTTTTTTCCCCTGTAGCTCCAGCTGGCCTGGAACTCACTATGTAGACCACCCTGGCCTTGATTCACAGAAATCTGCCTGCCTCTGCCTCCTGAGCACTGGGTGGGATTAAAGGTATATGTCACTGCACCTGGCTAAAAATATTTTTTTTAATTTTTATTTATTTTCTTATGTGTATGAATGTATTGTCTGCTTGTAGGTTTGTGCACCAGTGTCATGCAATGCCTCAGAGGTCAGAAGAGGGCGTCGAATTCCCCTGGAACTGGAGTTAAAGACGCTTTTCAGCCGCCATGTGGGTGCTGGGGATCAAACCTGGGTCCTCGGCAAGAGTAGTGGGCGCTCTTAACCATTAGGCCATCTCTCCAGCCCTTTCATGGTGGTGCACGCCCTTAATCCTAGCACTTGGGAGGCAGAGACAGACGGATCTCTGTGAGTTCAAGGCCAGCCTGGTCTACAGAGCGAGTTCCAGGACAGCCGGGGCTACAGGGAGACACTGTCTCGAAAAGACAAAAAAAAAAAAATA